>PVJC01007182.1:0-52272 GCA_004026665.1 Murina feae
TGCTCTTTCCTTCAGCTCCGGAGGATTCTATGATTGTTACAATGTTTCAAAAAGCTGTGTTTCGCTAGAGGCAGTTTAATCGGAGCTGAGCTGAAGGGCGCAGCTTCACTTTCGCTGCTGCCGCAATGGAAAGGGCTGTTTACTCAGGTCCGTGAGTGGCGGCCGCCATGTTGGCTGGGCTAATTTGCATACAGCCGCTGTGATTGGCTGGTGGGCGTGGCTTACCCTGTCTCGGAGAAACGGTTAATTTTAATATTTCGCTTTTATTAGTTTAGATTTGTTAGTAATAAAAGTACAAGCAAATTTCATCCCTTTCCTACATCAAACAAAACACACAGTTTTACTACGAGTATAAATAACTCACTTGCTGAAGGTTTAACTTTGTTGGTTTCTTCATTCACAGTAGAGACAGAAGCCAATGTTGCTTGCTGTCTATTATCTGCAGATCTTGGTTGAATAGAATCATGGATATCTACAGACTTCTGTGATATTGTATCCTAACAAAATAAAAAAATTATAAGTACAATGAATAAAAGCTTAAGAATAAAAACAGCATGGAGAGCATTATGCTAAGTGAAGTCAGTCAGAGAAAGATAACAATCACATGAGTTCACTCATTTGTGGATTATAATGAACAACATAAACTGATGAACAAAAACAATCCAGAGGCAAAGAAGCATCGATCAGATGCTCAAACCTCAGAGGGAAGGTAGGGGAGGGTAGGGATAAGGGGTAGAGGTCAACCAAAGGACTTGTATGCATGCATATAAGCATAACCAATGGACACAGACACCAGGGGGGTGAGGGCATGAATGGGAGTTGGGTGGGGGGCAATGGGGGGAATAAGGACACATATGTAATACCTTAATCAATACAGAAAAAATAAAAATAGTTTCTATTATGCTGTTTTTATTTTAAATAGACTGTGTCCCTATGAAAATGACATTCTACACACTGCAATTACAGACGCAATGAGAGAAAATTATTTAAAATTACCTATCCATTGACAGAGCCAATAGTCTTTAAGCGAAAAGCTTCCCTTCTGACTGCCAGGCTTAGGCCTGACACTACCCAAAAGCAAGAGATAAAAATGCTAAGTTCACTGTGGGGGAAAAGTAGTCAACAATACTCATGAACTGTCATGAAATCTAAACAGAGACTCCTGCAAACTTAGTGCAGGCTGAGCTCCGGGAAGCTTTTTGGGGATGAGTTTTAGGGAAGGATGTTCTGTCATCCAAGGAACCCACAGCCAGAGGTCAGTGAGAAGGGCACCAAGTAGGAGTGCAGTGTCATGAAGAGAAGCGGAACGTTCAAGTCCAACAGAGCTAAACCAGACTTCGCCCCAGAGTCACTAAGGGTAACGGTGAAAAGCAATGAATCTTTCCAGACAGGTTTTCTGATTACTTCCCATGTGGTTGTTATTATCTATGGGTTTGACAATAAGTGCAAAGCGCCAGTACAGTGTCAGACAATATATGCAGTGACAGCAATACAATGCACTCAGCAAGTCAGACTGTGGCTTAAGAGGGTGGAGCCTTCTGTCCTAACAGTCCCAGCCAGAAGCAGCCTCACCTGGGTTTCTGACAGCAATACACAGGGGCCTGCATTCCCCCAAACAGTGCTAATCACAATAGTATTTTAACTTGGACTTATGTTATGATCTGCAGCTTATGGCCCTATATTCATTGCTCTGTACTAGTGTGAAACAGGATAACATGTACCAAACCTGGTTCAAAAAGCTGCTGGGAGAACTGCAGTGCTGTGCATACAAGCCAAGGAATGCCAAGGGTTGCCAGCAGCCACTGGAAGCTGAGAGAAGCAAAAAGGATTCTCCCTCAAAGGTTTTGAAGGGAGCTGGCTCTGCAGATGCCTGGATTTTGGACTTTTTGCCTCCAGGACTATGAGAGAATAAATTTCTGTTGTTTTAAGCCACTTAAGTTTGTGGTAATTTGTTACATCAGTCCTAAGCAAATGAATATGGATGAAGGGTATATCAGAATTCTTTGTACCAGTTTTGTACCTTTCTTTAAGGTCAAATTATATCAAAATTAAAAGTTTAAATGAAATATCCACTAATATCTTCAGGTTGGCATGGAAATCCATGCATTATCTGGTGCCTGCCTCTTATAACTCGAAGTCATTTTACTTTATGTCTCATCTTATAAAATATTTAAAATACTGCCTGCATGGCACTTACAGAGATAAATTTTAGCTACTTGGGAAATCGAACATCATGAAATTTAACTTGATACTCTGGACAGTAGATTTATGCCTTCTTTTTAAAAGACCTGGGGTCATACAAAAGAATTTGGTCCATAGTAAAATTACTTATCACAAATAATTAAATTTAAAATATGCTTTATTTATTAGAACTTACCAACTGTTTTTCACTCACAGGAGAGGAAGGCAGGGGAACAGTTTCTCCAGAAGTGGGACGCCATGTCAAAAGCCTTTAAAATACCAAAATCACACCAGTCAATCACAGTATAAAACATGTCGCATCCAACATATTTTGAAAAGTCACATGAACATACCAAAAACAACATATTCCTTCTCTGATTACTGTTAAGAGCAATTTGCTGGAAAAAAAAAAGTCTAGTGAGAAGTTTAAAATAAATACTTCCAGAAAAACAATTAGCAGTTAATATAATTAGAATACTTCGGTCATCCGTTTTAGAAACTTTAAACTCAGTTTTTCTAAGTATTAAGGGTCATTAAGTATTGTTCAAAGTGAGATTTAAAAAAAGTTTGAGCTGTTTCAAAAAAATTTATAAGCCTTTTTAGATTCTATTTTTTTAATGTATGAAAATAAAAAATAAAAAAAATTCGCCCCAAAGAGGACACTAAGATGATAAGCTGCTTGGGACAGAAAGATGATTAAGACCGAGGCTCTTTCTTTGAGAAGCAACAGTTCCCGGGAAATGGCAGTAAATATATCACTTCAGTTCAACATGGAGAGAACTCTAGTACAGATACATGCTAGTAAGAGATGCTTATTAGATGATCTTTAAGATCATGTATCTTATATCTAGAATATATACATTCAATGAATTAAAGCTGAAGCAGTTCTTTAAAAAAGCAATTTAGCCTGGCTGGTGTCACCGCTCAATGGTTGAGCATCGACCTATAAACCAAGAGGTCACTGGTTCAATTCCTAGTCAGGGCACATGTCTGGGTTGCAGGATAGATCCCCTGTGTGGGGCATGCAGGAGGCAGCTGATCAGTGTTTCTCTCTCATTGTGCTTCTATCTCTCTAGCCTTCTCCCTTCCTCTCTCTCTTAAAAAAAAAAATCAATAAAAACATACTTAAAAAAAAATTCAGCCCAACTGGTTTTTATAAAGACTTCACAGGGACAACATCTAAGCAAGAATTCATACAATAGCGGACACAAACTATGACAAAAATCTATCGTTTGTCAGTTACACTGATCCAACAAAATGTGCACCAAAAAGTAAGACCTGTCAAATAATTGTAAATAGGCCGAGGGAATTACTGTGTGTCCTTTTGGTGTAGTCCTACCCCGATCTTTCCTAAGGGTGTGTTCCTCTTGTTTGACTTTGTATTTCCTAGTGATGAGGATATTTACCAGGAGATGATACCAGTACAAATACATTTAATTCATGTCAAGAAAAAGTTTATGATGCTTAAAAACATGGACTGATAGTTTTTGTATATAATTTTATGCCAGTGCATTCACATATATCTACTTAGTAAGATGTTTTAGGTAACATTTAAAACATCTAACTATGTAGAGTTACATATTATAGATGTAAGGTGAAGCTCTGTGCATGTCAAAGGGCCCAAGGTCCTGGGAAGTAACATCCAAGTCTGTCCTGCAAAAAGTCCAGGAAGCATCAATCACTAGGCAGACTCTATCTTAGTTTCCCCGTTGATAAAAACTCCTTCACTACAATTCAAATGCCAACTTTATCCCCTAGAAAATGATGAAAATTAGCTGTAAAATGTGATAGGGGCAAATAAATCTAAGATTATTAAATCTATAATAATTGAAATATATGTTATGGTTGTTTTAATTCAAGACCATGGCTTGGTTTAGTCTGGATAAATAAACGCTTATAAAAGTGGAATCACTTCATTAAGACCCCAATTTTGGATGATCAGACTAAAGGTTTTCGTCTATAAAGAATTTAATTCATGTATTTGTTATGGATTATAGGAGTTTGACTTGTAATAAATACAAATTCAAGGAACAATGAGATGTTTGAAAAAGGATTCTGTTATGAGAAATCACTAGTTGCTATCAAACCTTTTATGGCCATCATTCAATATATAAAGTTATATAAAATCATCTTACGCATGTGGGATTGTAGTTTTGAAGATATCCAGTGTGCAGTTACAAGTTTTATCCCAGATTTCTAGGGTAAATTTTTCCCCATTCAGGATAACAACATTCTCTAAGCAGTTTGTACCAGATCGTGCTAACTGCTCATTGTCTAGAAAAGAAGAGAGCAAATCAGTTGTGTATTACCAGGGTCCAGTTTAACACTTTGTGTCACTGTCTGGCACAGACATACCTTGCTGCACACACCAGTATAGCTGGGCAAAAATATCATCCAAAAGCACATCACTGAGCACTTCCAAATACTGGGTGAACACGTCACAGATGGCATAAAGGGCATGGTTACAGGTCGTCGTCATCCATTCAGCTTTCTGGGAGGTGGGGGGGGGGGGAAAGTCAGAGCATTCATCAACTACCAGAATTAAGAAAGAGATAACTACTAGAATTAAAAACGAGATATGTTTACACGAGTAAAATGTAAGCCTAGCTCTGTTCCTTTCAGACTTTTACTTCCCTCCAGAACATTACATTCACCTCACTTAGTATCTATTTTTCTTCATTAGCCCATAACCTCTATGTACAAAATAATTTAACTATTTTTTGTACTGTTTGCTTTGATTGTGAAGAACTATCACTGCATTTTCTTGCTATTAGCATTATGACTTTTCAAACAATATGCATGAATAAACAGCAGGCCTTGCTCCAGCATATGAACAAACTTGAAAGAGAAATAAAGAGAAAGAAAAGGGTAAGAATTTATCCAAGTGGGATCAGTGTATCTTTTAAATTAAACTGACTTGCATGAAGTACAGTTATTAAAAACACTATAAAAGACAAATAGGGCCATATAAAGTAAGTATTTTTCTCAAATCCATAATGGACTAACCTGAACTGACTGTTTTCAAACATAGTTTTGTGGGAGTGCATACGTATGTCTATTTATTAACATGTAGTCTTTAGTAAGTCAGAATAAGAAGTCACTATGAATACTAAAGAAAGCCACTGGTGTTTATAGTTGTGACAATATTAAAATGAGGAAAAGAAACTGGAAGTTCAACAAAAACATAAAAAACAACAAAAATCCCACCAATTCATTAACTTGTTCTTATCCCCAGAGAGCGTTCTTGTTTATAGAGGCATACAATTTATTATAATGCCTAAAGGAAAATTTCTCTAGGATTTTTTTTCTGTTCAATGTGCTTAATATGAAAAATTACAATGTATTAGGAAAAATATTAAGAGCCTCTTGACTTAACTATATTAAATGAACATTTCATGTCTTACCTCTGTCTGCTGTTCTGGCAATTTCATGTTGTCAAAGATTCTGAACACAATTCTAAATAAATCCTGCCACCAGTGTTTTTCATAAGTGTGGCCGTAAGTTTTCATTATTTCAAACATTACTGTTAAACCCCTAAAGTGATATAATGTAATTAGTAAAACTATAACACCAAAAAAGCATTGCACATCAGAATCTTCCTCCTATAACTGTTACAGTTCACAAAACTACAGAAAACAAAGTTTAAAACTGGTTTTAAGACTTTTACCTTGTTATACATTCAGCTTTCTTTAGAATGCATTTAGGAAAACAATTCAGATTTTTCTTTATTTTACTTTTCCTTCATTCCCACCCCATCATTCAGCAGTTAAAAATAGTAAATGAAATTACAGATGGACACAGACCATTTTATTAGTGAATATTAATTTTGTGGCACTGTGACCAAGGAAGAAAATGTATCAATTAACAGCCTAAGAACAAATAAAAAATAGATTTCAGAAAATCTTTTTCAAAGAGCTATAGGAATTTTTAGAGAATGCTTAATTGTTCATATAATATCTTCAAACAAAAGAATTTGTAAAGCTAATCCACAAGATGTCCATGTGGGCAGGTCTGTTTCCTGCTGCATCCCAGGCACAGAGCAATCTCATCATCTAGGAGGCACATGGTGAGTACTTGTTGAATGAATAAAGTGCTTAGTATCACTTTCTTTGAATAAATGTTAAACCTAAAATTCAAAATTGTCTTCCTGATTATCTTCCTCAAAAAAACAGAATGTGTAAAGTATTATATTACCATAGAAGTTAAAACACAAAGTAGGCTATATTTAAATTTAGTAGGTTATCTTTAAATTTTAAGGAAAAGCAATATATTTCAATTTTTTAACACTGCTATAGCTTAACGTATTTTTAAATCTGCCTATCTAAAAATTGTTATCTGCATATATAAAAGTCTAATATGCAAAGTGTCTCCTTGGGAGTTTGTGACGCCTGGGAGATCGATCCCTTGCTATGACATGCACTGACCACCAGGGAGCCCTGGCCAGCAGCTGGAAGGCCCCCATCAACCCTGATCACCGGCCAAGCCTAGGGACCCTGCCTGTGCATGAATTTCATGCACCAGGCCTCTATTTTTGATAAGACACATGATTTATGGCCTTTCACTACTAAACTTTGTGTTCACATAAGTAAACTTAATTTAAGTTAAAATAAGCCTTACAAAATGTTAATTTCAAATACTGACTGTTACCTGGTTCTTACATCTAATTTGCATCTATTGATGATACAGGATAACTCAAAGAGGATGGGGAACCATCCTCTCACCCACACCCTGTCTTCAGGTGCCACATTCATATCGTCGCTTGTGTATTCCTTAAAAGCCTTCAAGAAGAAAGGTAGGGTTATTAAAGGCAAAACATAATGCCTACATTAAGCACATTTCTCTAAAACTTTAAAAAATGCTTTACAAATCAAAGTGAACAGTTTGATAAAACACAATAATTTATAAAAAATGATGGTGATTATAACTTCCTATAAAGAGCACTGGACCAGAACCCAAAAGTTGGTTTTGGCTTTAACTCTGACACCAGATTTCTGCATTATTAACCAGGTTAAATCAGGTTTTCATTTTTACCATTTAAATTATTATGACACCATGTAGCCACACTAACCACACTGGGGAAATGTGCGGTCAAATATGTTCAGGTGCATGTTCAGGTAAAAAGTATAAGCACCCCATAGATCCCTGTCAGTCTGTAGTAAAAATCTTATTACTAAATCTATGATGTATCACTTCTCCTCGTGGTGGTTATAAAGACAGACTCAAATATGTGAGTTAAAGTCAGCAGGCAGGTTGCCAATTCAACCTTTTACTCCAGTGCTGAAGCCCACAGTCAACTTCAGTACTGCAGACGAAACACAACAAGCAAAAAGCAGCACAGGAATGGTTAAAAACACAGGCTTGGGTTCGAACTCTAGGTCTCCTTAAATAGCCCTGCGATCACAGACACATTCTTTAACTTCTTTGTGCCGCAGATTTCTTATCTGCATGGGACTATAATTGTTATGAAGATGAAACAATATGCGTGAAACACTCTGATACTTTCAATTAGCATTAGCTATCAGTACTGCCCATTTTGGCTCAGAATCAAGCTGAGATAATTTTTGGGTTTACTGAAAAATGAATGCTTCATATCCTCTTAATTTCCAAATAAATGTAGATCTCAGACTTGGAATAAATAGTAAAGTTTTGTTTACAAAATGACACTGCACCTGCGGTCTGTCAGACACGTATTTTGCACAATGGCGAATGAGTCGGATTGCTTCCATACTTGTGTCTGGGAAAGCTGCATTGCATGCAAATTCAGACAAACACTTCACTGCATCCTGGAAGGAATCAATGGTCGCAGGAAAGTGTTTTTCAAACACAAGAGCTAAAAAAAGGGAAAAATGTATCAAAGTAATTATAATGTCAATTATTCTGAATTGCATCAAAAAATACATCGACTTGGTACACAGCATGTACTATATCAATAGTTGTTCAGTGAGTACACAAAATTATGTTTAATCTCTCTTTATCTCAGTTTCTTAATCTATAAAATGAGAATTACAATATCCACAGGATAGTTGTAAGCACTAAATAAAATAATGTAAGTAAAAATGCTTAATTCAAATAAGCACTCAAATAACTATGATAATGTCATTATTCTTGATGTTGATGATGTTGGATATCATTATAATCTTCCAGATAGGTATAACTTATAGTTTTAATATTTTATTCTCCCTCAAAGTCAAAGTGTAGTGGGTAAAAACAAAGACTTTGTCTTAAGGCTCCCTAGCTTTGAATATCAGCTCTATCACTAGTTCTGTGCCCTTAGGAAAATTACTTAACCTCACTGGGCCCGAGTTTCCCAATCTATGTATTAAAGACGGGTAACATTAAAGATACCTATCTCATAGTTGTGAAGACGGAAGAAAATACATGTAAAGTATTTACAGGGCTTGTCATATAGTAAATGTTCAATAAATGTTAGCTACAATAATATATTCATCATTTACTCTGCTATGTAGGCCAAACTTGAAAACCATAATAGACCTACAATTTTATACACTTGAATTATCTTCTGAACACATTATAGTTTCATTCATTCATTCATTCTTATTTTTTTAAACTTAAACACAGTTAAAAGAAATACTCACTGACAATGTGCCCTGTTGTTTGGAATGCAAGTTCCACTATGCTTTCATCTTGATCAGATGCAGCTAGATGAAATACAGAGAAAATGTTCTTCCATCCAGATCGAATGTTAGCAGCTTGAGAATTCACCATCTGTGCTATACATCGCACAACCATATCTCGAATGGTTGGAGACCTAAAATATTAATATAATTTCTTGAATAAGCATATAGATAAAACATCAGTTTTCTTTCCCTTCTGTTTTTCTCCCTGCTCTGAAAATATTATAATAAAGTATTTTTCTGATATTAAGCAATTCAACAAATATAATACCTGTTCCGTTTCATTATATGTTCAAAAGGTCTTAAGAAATCCTTCTGGAATCTGAAATTAGCAAGCTCCCCTTTCTCTAAGAACTTCATTGACAATTGTCTCAAGGAATCTACTGCAAAAATAGCTACATCTTCATTAGGATTACAGCCAACCTGCAATGGCAACAGAAATAAAGGGTGCTAATGTCAGCGGTGAAAATATAATTTTTATTTTTTGTTTTAAAAATAGTGTATCATTAATAGCGTATACAAGTAAATCCTAAGGTTCTTTATAAAAGTACTAATTTCTAATTATATTTCTCAATAAGAAAAACATTTTAACTAAATCCTTAAAACCTAGAGCTAAAGAAAAAACAGGACTCAAAAGGTTTTCTAAATTTAATCTTAAAAAATTGCTTAGAAAGTAAGATTCTCAGATTATGATAAGAAAATTTTACACAATGAAAAACATAAATGTAAGCAAATCCTATAATTATTTAAATACCTTATTAAAATGATCTCCAATAACTTCCCAAATTCGAGACCATTGCAATCTTATTCTTCCCATGTTGTAATATGATATTTCTACTATTTTTTGTAGACTAAACATTCTTGGATGTGTAGTGGAAAGTAATTCATCCATAGACACAGCACAGAGCCAACGGACAAAATCCACTATAATATAAATAGATTTATACAATTTTTTTAGCTTAATGTTCAAGTCTTTTAGTCAACCAGTGAAATAAATGTACATACTTACCAATAGCATTTCCATCTAGCCTTGTAGACCCTGTAAATATTCTAAAGGAAAAAAACAACCCCATGATTAAAAAATGTATAGCCTGAAAAAAACATGTATAGTCTCACATCTATTACATCAATTCAAATATGGCTACTTTTAACTGTTTTAAAGGAACTAAAGAATCAGGTAGTCAAATGAAAATTTTTGTTATTCTATACTTTAGTAACTATAATTTGATGTTCCTCCCTCTTATTTTTGCATTCAGTAATATGGTAAAGCAAAGAATATATGGTTCTAATTTTATTAGTAAATTTATAAAAACTAGTTATCTTATGAGTCTGAGAATAAGAAAAATATTAATTTGTAAAACTAATAATTGGTACACTATAAAACAGAAAAACTTTCAATCTTTTCCTGATTATCTAGTAATATTAACAAAGTTTTAAAATGAAAAATTCTACTTAATTTCTGCAAGTAATGTATGTTTGATTAGAAAATTCATTTATGTTATGTTACAAGCGATTTAACAGAACCTTGCAAATTGTCTCCAACAATTTACCCAAGAAGTAGCTAACTGACTTTTCTTAGGACATTCAAATACTTAGTGTTAAGCTATGCTGTCCAGCTTTGCCCAGACTTCTGTTTCTGTGTTTTAAAGTTTCATAAAAGACTTCAGCATAAACACATTAGTCCTCTTTTTTAAAGTCTGCATTTTTATCCATGCACTCACTGGGTTTATAACCAAGGGTTTGAATGTGACGTCCAGAATGAAATTATATTCCTCAATTTAAAATAAACACCATAAGCATGGTAAAAAAGAAACCTTAAAGGCAGGAGCAGGTCAAATATTAAACTTAGAAATAAAAGTAATCATAAGTAACAGTAACAGCTACCAATAATCACAAGGTGGGTATTATCCTGACTGCTTAACATATCCATTCAAAATAATAATCAATACCCTGGGAAATAGGTACCATTATACTCCCAATTTTATGGAAATTTCCTAAAAGTATCAAAACCAGTAAGTGCTAGAGCCAAGATTCTTACCAGGACAGCCTGACTCCAGAGGCCACCTTCTTAACCACGGTGCTACATTGCCCCACACTTACCTGAGCAAAATGTAATTTAAACATTTAAAATATATTCTAGTTTTTTCCTGCATCCATAATATAAATGTTCTGAGTATATAATATTGTTTTAATCTTAGTGCCCCTGAATGCCTATCTATATGTTTTGACAATGCGTAACAAAAACAAAACTGGAAAAACTATTTAAAAAACTAGCAACACGGTAACTCAGAATCTGACCTCCTGCTAAAGGAATTATCTTGAGATTTCCCATACTTCTCTTCTTAAGAGAACAAAACAATAATTCAAAGATCTGGCTAAAAACATAATCTGGGAGAAAATATAAGAGTAATAGGGCCCTATTTAATTCAGTGATTTGACTGGATCCAGATATTAACACATACAAAGCTTTTGTACAAACCTTTCACATGAACAATGAAAATTGCTAGACTATGCATTATATGTGTCAGTAGCCAATTTATCAAACTACAGATATCCACAAGGAGCAATGTCAAAAAAAAAACAAAAAAAACAACCCACACCAAAACCAGAGTCAAAACTAAATAGTATATGAGAAACAAATGAAATAACAACAAAAAAATGTTTAACTGAGAAAGAGGCAAATGGCAAAAGCTGAAGGGGTAAAGAATAGAAACAGAAATGGAGATTATATATAACTAGAGGGGATATACGCAACTCTGAATGCAGCGACATAATGGAGAACAAAGGCCACAGAGGGGTTGCAGCAGCAATTAGGCTGGTCCTGTAGGCTCCCGTGATGATGGAAGGCAGTGGACGCATGTATTCTGGGAAAGCAGATTCAGATGCCTACTCACTTTGGTAGCCTCTGAGGGGGGCCCTAGTTCTAGTAATGCTCCACTGAACACAAGTGATATAGAGAAGCACAGTGGTCTGTGGAGGCATTTAAAATTAAGCCATAATATACTAAAGCAGGAGAAAAAAGCTTTGTTTCATAAAATCAGTCTATGAAATAGATTCCAAAGTCTCTGTAGGAAAAGGAAAGGACAGTAGCATGAGGATCTTGTGTGCTAATATTAAAAGACAAGTCTGGAAGTGTGAGTAGAAAAATAAATTTGATATATTACTGATTCATCCATATCATGACAGTAATACAGCAATGCAAAAAAAAAAAAAAAAAAAAAGAAGAAGAAGAAAGAAAAAGATTGACCAAACTTGCAGATTCTAGATTTAAAAAATGTTAAACTGTATGTGACACACTGGCAAAGTAAATTACTATATATGTAAAAAGTTTTCACAGGGAAATATCTGAGGTAACATTTATTTCTTACATCTACCTGAGAGATATCTTTGAGCGAATGAAGTGGAGGATGAGCTGTATGTATTTTCTAAAAGGTGACAATGTTCTGAAGTATGAGATGAGCCCATTTCACAAAGCTACATCTGATGTGCTTCAAAAACCGTAAAAACAAAAACCATGGTATTAACTGTTGCTGTTTTTCAAACTTTTAGAGAGAACCATTCTGGGACAAAAATCCATCCTTGCATAATTTAGAGATACCTATAAAATTGGTCTAGTTTAGCAATGGCTAGCAAATTCTACCCTAGCAAATCCTGAAGGATCAGGTACTCCAGATTTAAGTGCACAATATTCTCCTGAATTCTAATGGATCCCTAAGACTACAAAAGTGGAGATAATTATTATATATTATCATTAAAAACTTGAAGGTCTTAAACAGAATCAGCAATTTTTCTATTGATTAAAAAAAAACAGAAGCTAGCCCCGACTGGTTTGGCTCAGTGGATAGAGCATCGGCCTGTGGACTGAGGGGTCCCAGGTTCGATTTTGGTCAAGGGCATGTACCTCAGTTGTGGGCATATATTCAGTAGGGGGCATGCAGGAGGCAGATGTTTCTCTCTCATCGATGTTTCTAACTCTCTACCCCTCCCAATCTATAAAAAAAAAAAAATCAATAAAATATATTTAAAAAAAACAACCCCCCCCCCACAGAAGCTATAAATAATTAAGCAAAGAAAAATTATTTTTATTTTCATATTTAGTTCCTATATTTGTCAAAAGAGATTTTTCAGAATAGGCGTAAGAGTAGGAAAATGACAGTTTTTGCTGGACAAGTATAGAGTTTTCAAGAATGATATCTGATATTTCACCACTGTCTTAAATTCCATGGCAATCTCAGTTAGCTTATAGACTAGAGTCCAAATATCACATCTAATCTAATAAAAGAGTAATATGCAAATTAACCATCACTCCGAGACACCTAAGCATGCCCTCCAGCAAGCCATGTCCACCAGCCAATCAGAGTGACTATATGCAAATTAACCCAGCCAAGATAGTGGTTAATTTGTATACACAGACGTGGAGCGAAGACTGAAGATAGCCTAGAAGGAAGCCAAATGCTGCAGAAGGAGCCAAGTGGCAGAGAAGGGAGGGAGTGAGGCAGCAGAGAGTGTAGAGATGAGAGGGAGCAAAGCAGCAGAGAAGGGAGGGAGCTGAGGCAGCAAAGATGGGAGGAAGCGAGGTAGCAGAGACTGGAGACAGGAGGGAGCAAAGCAGCAGAGAAGGGAAGGAGCTGAAGCAGAGAGATAGGAGGAGATGAGGCAACTGAGAAGGGAGAAGCCTGCCTTGGCAGGCTTCGCTCCCTTCTCTGCTTCGCTCCGTCTCAGGAAGCCCTATTCTTGCAGGAATAGGCTGAGGAAGCCCTATTCTTGCAAGAATTTTCCTGCAATGGGCCTCTACTATGAATATAACCTCAGATATCTGAGAAGAAATTCAGAAGAAATGTAATGAAGAAATGAAATGCACTACACAAGAATAATATAATCTTATATCAAAGATGTAGCTTCTGTTTTCATTATAAGCTAAAATTTAAATACTGAGGTTTTATATAAAACTAGAGGCCCAGTGCACGAAATTCGTATATGGAGTGGGAAGTGGGGGGTGGGGATGGTGTTCCTCAGACCAACCTGCACCCTTTCCAATCTGGGACCCCTTGAAGGATGCCCGATTGCCCATTTAGGCCCAATCTCATGGTGGGATCGGGCGTAAATGGGCAGGCAGACATCCCCTTTCACAATCCAGGACTGCTGGCTCCTGATCTCTCGCCTGCCAATTGCCCCTAACCACTCCCCTGCCAGCCTGATCAATACCTAACTGCTCCTATTCCAGCCTGATTGCTCCTAACTGCCCTCCCCCTGCCAGCATGGTCCCCCCCAACTGTCCTCTACTGCAGGCCTAGGTCCCCAACTGCCCTCCCCTGCAGGCCTGGGTCCGCGCCCCCCAACTTCCCTCCCCTGCAGGCCTGGGTCCCCCCCCCCCCAACTGCCCTCCCTTGCTGGCCATCTTGTGGTGGCCATCTTTGACCACATGGGGGCAGCCATCTTATGATGGTCAATTTGCATATTACTCTTTTATTAGATAGGATTGGACATTCATTTTATGTTTGCAGAAGCCTTTGGTGATGATGAGTTTGAGAGGGCAAAGTACTAACAGTAATTATGCTAGGATACTGTGAAACAGTATAAATTATTAAAACAGACAAGCATATTACCTGTTTAAATGAGTGACATTTCTACTTATAACAAACAGTGGAGAGCTGAATAAATCAGAACTAGGTATGCTCATATAAAGTATATTATAGAAACAGAAATAGTAGGTAAAATGTTGACTCTTGCCTGAAGAGATTCCCATAATGACAGTGAAGGTGATTTTCTGGAAAACAAGAAAACCACTTGGAAAAAAGCTACCCTGATAGCAAAAAGGCAGACATTACACTGCTCTGAAGTTGCACATGCACACTCAAGATATGCTGCTTGACTGTACGACTTGGCTCAATTCCTCAAAACTCTCTATGAATGAAACAGTCCTCAAAATAATGAAGACCCAGTTAGCCTGATTGTGGAATGAGCAAGTTATTTAATTTCCCCACGTCTGTTTCCTTATCTGTAAATTGAGGACAATAATACTCATCTCATGAGGCTACTTAAAGGATTAAACTAATAATACAGGTAAAGCACTTTGAAAAATACCAATCAATTATATAGTGGGTATAGATGATACACAATCTTTCTTCATTTTTCTCAAGAAAAATGCAAATAACCTCCTTCCCCTAACAAAAAAGATTGCAAGTAGACATTAGGAATTATTTTCACCCTAACCGGTTTGGCACAGTGGATAGAATGTCGGCCTATGGACTCAAGGGTCCCGAGTTCGATTCCCATCAGGGCATGTACCTTGGTTGCGGGCACATACCCAGTGGGGAATGTGCAGGAGGCTGCTGGTCAATGTTTCTCTCTCATGGATGTTTCTAACTCTCTATCCTTCTCCCTTCCTCTCTGTAAAAAAATCAATTAAAAAAAAAAGAATATTTTCAAAGATAAAAGTTCCAGGGTGTACTTCCAGGGTCAGTAGCCTGGAACACTCTAGTTCTGTCTGTACTTAAAGCAAAAAGTTTTATCTGATACAAAGTAAAATAATGGATTAGCATGAGTCTCACAGCACCAAAATAAACAAACAATCAAACAGTACATATTACATTTATATTTTTGAAAGTTTCCATTAAGAAGTGGCAAAGAAAAAAATTTAAATGTCAGATTTGTAAAATGTTAAGTTTCAATTTGGGGGGCATTAATCTGGAAAAAACTAATATTTAAAAAAAACAAACACCACTAAATGTTCTACATACTGGAAATTTTAAAAATCTGAAATGAAATATTCCCATAGTAAAATTAACCAGAGTATGGTTTTTCTTTTAGAAAACAAACTAAAAATGAGGAATACCTGGTAATGTCTATAATATACCTATTTCCAAGTCCTTTCCAAAGAAGCTTATAATGAGAATTGCCAGCAAATCCCTTCATTATTACCCCTAATGCAGTCCTCTAGTAGAAAGAGAAAGTACACTCTATTTCCCAATAGGGATAATAAGGGGAATGGTTTCTATACAGGAAATCAAACATTTGTGTTCTTTTTCATCAAGGTTACTATTTCCCGAATGCCCCCTAATATCTACTATAGCATACATTATCATACTGTTTCTTTCCTATATTCTAGAACCTAAAATGTAAAAGTATGTGCTTCATCATTTAAATCACATCAGATTACAATACAGTCTTACATTACTTAACGCAAGTTTTTTTGGCAATAAAATTTTCTGTTTACTGCTTTGCACAAAATATCTCAATGCTACAGAATTAAACCGACTTCATTTGAAAAGGGAATAAAGTGAATACCTTACCTATCTACAGCAACAACAACACTTTGAGAACTGGTTTCTCCAATGGATTCCTGAATACTTGCTATCTGCTTCCAGTCCACATTTCCTCCAACTACCACACATAAAAGAGAGTTTATTTCAGTTTGAAAATAATTCTGAATGCTGGAAGAACATACTTAGAATTCAAAAATACATTTCTGACATTAGTTACTTTCCTAATGAAAGAAAGAATGCTTTGGGTGAACAATTCGTTTGGCATCAGTGACCTTTATCAAGGCAAAGTGTGTTTAATGAGCTATACTAATTGGTACACAGACATGGTTATAAAGATGTAAACTGTGTTTGCAAAAATTACACAAATTAGGGCCACTGAGAATTTAGAGCACAAATTAATAACATTAGGCATAATTACTCTTAATGTTTAAGAAAGACAGTACTAGCTCAGGTTCCAATGATACCCTCTAAGGATGATTCCCAACTCCACATAATCAGATCTCTCCTGTCATTTAATCTCCAATCCCTGTTTATAAATGCTTATTGAAAATTCTAATTATATGTTCTAACATCCTCTTATTCAAAAAAATAATTTATTTTCCCCCCAAAACTGGTTCCATGTCAGACAGCAGAACAACTTCCCCAAGTTTTCAAACTCTTTACCTTACAATCATTATCAAGATCTTTCCACTAGTCACTAAATCTTTCCTTTGACCTGTTTTCATATCATTCATTAATTTTCATTCCTACTCAGTTGAGACGCTTATAATTTCAGGCCCAGATAATTGAAAGTTTCCTTATTGCTTTCCTTGCTGCTAATTTCCCCCCTCTTAAATCTCTCCTTCATTCTCTTGCCAGATTAACTTTCCTGAATCACCAGCTTCATTTTGCTTACTATTACTTTCAGGATAAAGTATAAACTTTTCAACACAGCATTTAAGTCAGTTCCCTTCAACATTCTAGACAATATAGCATCTCTATTCAGGGCATTCCCTCAACTATCTAAAATTCTATCTACCAAGATCCAGTTTGAGTTCTCAATGAAGGATTCCTCTCCACTGCTCTGATCTTCCTCTGAACTTTTTACTTAAAGTACTACTCAAATCAGAATTTCTTCCCCATAGTTTTATATAAATTACTTTGGTTGTGTTAATAGTGCCTTCTCAGCCAGATAAAAAGGTCCCTAAGGTTAGGAACCAAGATATCTATATATATCTATATATCTATATACCTATCTACATATATATATATATATATAATTTTTTTTGTATCCCCCTACACTTCACTCAATATTAAGTGCAAAGCTCAATAAACACTGTTGACTTGACTCACCAGGTACTCAATAAATGCCATTAAGAATGGAAACATAATAGATGACATTATTTAAACAAGCTGGATTCAAATTCTATTCTAGCAACCAAAGTAAAAAAGATGTCCTGTCCTCAGAGTTAACAGTTTACCAGAAGAGACACAACTTACAACCAACTTTAATACAATTTAATGACTACTTCATGATAGAAACAAACTAATTACATATAATACAAGTTTTGCTAAATATAATTAATTTTGATGGGATAAAAGAGAATGGGGATGTTAACTCATGAGAAGGTTTCAAATATGAAATATTAATTTAAGTTGGACCCAGAAGGATGATCATGTGGGAAAGGAGACAAGAGGAAAAGCAATTCAGGTAGAAGGAGCAGCATATATAACATACTGAAAGTGTGCAAGTGGATCAATCAGATCAATATATACCCAGCCCTACTAACTTGGCTAAAAGGAAATACTTAGTACATTAATAAATTGTGCATAATTTATATTGGTGCATAACTTACTTGGTATGAAAATTAATACTTGGTACATAAACTAATACTTGGTGCATTATTAATGCTATTAATAAAAGATATTTATTTAAACACACACACACACACACACACACACACAGACTAAACCAACTTGATTGTCTGTTCTACATCTTCTAGCCTTAATTCTGACTACAGCATCCTGCTGAAGAAAGCATCTGTTGTCTGGGTAGGTGACAGGGCACAGATGTACAGGGGTGAACATCTGTTACATGGGATTAACCAATGAAATGACCTGAAAGGCGGGTTCTGCCTAAAAGGCCAAGTCAAAAGACTGGTTCTCTCTTAGATGTAGACTCAAAAATGAGAGACCTGATCTATGAGGAGTGAGTGGAAAGTGGGGCAGGCTAAAAGAGGTAGATAAGATAAGAGAAAGCCTAGATAAAGCATGAAAGAGGTAGAAGAGTATGGTTGGTTACTTAAATAAGTGAAATTTTTATTTCACTTCCAGATCCCAAAATGTGTCTATTTTTTCAGTAAATGCACTTTTCCTGAAAGAATAAGGCAAACCATCTCATAACCTTGCAACCTAAATGGCACCATGGCACAGTGATCATATTAATTTTAATTCACTTCTGAATATGCTAATAGTGTTACCAGCGATGCATTCTTTATTGTTTGAGTAAACTTTTAGGAGACAACAAACTTCACTGCTATTTTATTTTTAGTGTAACCTACTTCTGTTGCTTGGCAAAACAGCCTTGGCAATTTGTACCTGTCATTATTTTGGCCTTCCCACACTCCTTAGGTTCTTAATAATAATAATAAAAGTCTTTTAAAAGCTATTGAATCAATCATTGCACATTCATTTCACTTGCCTGTAAACATTTTTCATCTGTATCTTGTGCTATCTTCTGGAGTAATTATAGTTCTAATGTTCCAAGTTAGACTTCCAGATTCTATAAGTCACCATGCAGGTGCTCAGGTAGTTCTAAATCCTGCTGCTGGGTCACCAAGTTATTACGTCTACAACTGCATCACCCAGAACCACAGTATCTAAGATGCAACTGAGGTACAGACTGCACTGCTGGCTGACACAGTTGGATAACCACTGGGAACTAACTGTCCCAGTCCAACTTGAAGCCACATATGGTCCTGGTCTTTACTTCTTTCCATATGAATCGTTTTTCAAGCTTGAATTCTTTTGGATTTCCTAAGGATTTTTACTACAAGCAACAACAGAGAAACCACTAAAAGATAAAAAGAGAAATTTTCCAGAAATATAATGTTACAGTACAAAGCTTTAAAAGGTAAATACTCCTGTCTCAGGTGTATTCCTTTTTGCTAAGTCATGTCTCTAGATTTCTTGGTTAAAGTGAGGTGGGGAATAAGGACAGAGAATAATCCAGAAAGCAATAATAGATTTGGCACTATACCAAATTCATATATATATATATATATATATATATATATATATATATATATTCTTATTTAATCCTAACAACTCTCTATAAGTAGGTATTACCATTAGTTTAAAAAAGAGGAAACAAAAGCTCAGAAAATTAGTTACTTGCACACAGTCAGGAATAAATTTTCAGAATTCAAACCCAAAAGTACACTATTCAAAGAGAAAGAAAGTCTAAACTTTGCCTCCATTTATGACTAAAAATGCATTGCCTTTGGTTCTCCTATTATCCACTAATATTTTCCTTTTTTTCTATTGGGTTAAATCTGGAAGTTCCTGGCCAAACTGAGCAACAGGAAACCATGGGAAAGTTTCCATAGCAGCAGCAGAATTTAGGTAGGTCTGCACAGTACCTTTAAAAAATCTGAATGTGAATGCTTTCTCCAATTCCCTTACTATTTCCCATCTTACACAAACCTTCACTCATTTAAGTTACCTACTTAGTCTTAAAAGCAGATAACTTTAAACTGTACATTTTTTCTACCCCTAACTATGAGATTAAGACTAAACCTCATTTATTTATTTTATTTTTAAAAAATATTTTATTGATTTTTTACAGAGAGGAAGGGAGAGGGATAGAGAGTTAGAAACATCGATGAGAGAGAAACATCGATCAGCTGCCTCCTGCATACCCCCTACTGAGGATGTGCCCGCAACCAAGGTACATGCCCTTGACCGGAATTGAACCTGGGACCCTTCAGTCCGCAGGCCGACGCTCTATCCACTGAGCCAAACCAGTCAGGGCAAGACTAAACCTCATTTAATGTTGCAAACTATTTCAGGCAAAAAAGACTTAGTTCTCTATACATTCATCTTGCTTTTCCTCAGAACGATAGCCAATGGTCATTTATCATATCCCTCCAATTATATTTCATTCCTACAATAAAGTCACTTAGATTGATCAACTTAAACAATTTTTGATACTTCATAGAAATAATTTGTAAAATGCTCACCCAGCCCTAGCCCCACAAATTCATCAGGAGCCTGATCTTTTGTTCCAGTAAGAGATCCTTCTCTGCCTCGCACTGTTCCAGAAATGTATCGAGGTTTCACTCCAGTTCCTATAAGTTGTGCAAGCTCCAACTGACTGATGCACTTCAGAATCTTAATTTTAAAAAAGAAGAAAAAACTTAATTCCATGTTAAAAATATCTGCAAATATATTTAAATATATGCAGCCAGGATTTAAACTTAGGCTACATTATAAATCACTAGAGGCCCGGTGCACTGGCCTGCAGGAACCAGTGACCTCTGCATTGCTGCAGCCTGGCCTTACACACCAGTCCTCGTTGATCACGCACAGTACGAAGTAGTGCTCAAAGCAGGCAGCCAGGAAGGAGCCTGAGCCCAGGCTGGGCACCCTGCAGCTCCCCCTCATCCTGGCCCCCCTGTGTCTACCACCACTAGTGCGTGAAGGGAGAGTGCCCATGGGAGAGGCTCATACAGCTGCACTGCCTGGCTGTCAGTCCAGTGTCTGGTGCCCATCTGCAAGCTGAGTGGCACTCCCACTGTGGGAGCACACTGACCTCCAGGGGGCATCTCCGGCATTGAGCGTCTGCCCCCTGGTGGTCAGTGCACATCATAGCTACTGGCCGATCATCTGGTCACTTAGGCTTTTATATATACAGATAGCTAACAAAAAACTAACTGTATTTACCCTGAATGTACTTAATTTTCACCCCAAACACTTAAGCATATCAGTGATAGAATATTTAGCTCATTTTATAAACCAAATTACAAAACTGAAAATAAAGAGCTTATACCTCATGCCAAGAATTTCCTAAATAATTTCCATCTGTATGAGCCACTGTGATAAGCGTTTTTATTGTGTCAATGTTCTTCTGTTTCATTTCAGTAATACCAGAACTCACTGTAAGTAAGGTAAATCTTGCTAGTGCCTGAACATACGCATCTCTTTCCAGCTATAAAAAAGAGAAAAGTATGACATGATTGTAAACACAACAGAGTGATCCTTAATTCCCTAATGACAAACTGTTTATTTGTTTAGTAAGTTTTTAACTGACAAATCCTAACTTATATACAATACCTCAAACTAGAGTTTAAGATAAATGAAACAGAAAATTTCTAAAATACAAAGGTGAAGGTGTCAAATCAAGATGAGATTTTAATGTTCTGAGGGTTAAGACATACACACACATATATGAAACAGTTTATTCTTGTATTATTATTTATTATTGTATTTTCTATATGAACAATTATAAACCTACTTTCTGTATATAAAATATGAAAATACATGTGATTCAATAAGAACTTGCAACATATTTATTTAAATAAGATATTGAAATTAACATATAGGAATTCAAAGTCTTGGGGAAGAATTGCAAACCAAAGTTATTATGATGAATTTTAGGCACATCAGTATACTCTGTCTGTCATAGATTCTCAGATTCTTAAATATTCAGATTTATTTAAATTTCATCATACTTGAAATTAGTTTCTCATAAGTCAAACATAAAAAGATAATTTAAACTATAGTAATTGCATAAGTAGACTGGCTACAAAGGCAAATTTCTTTATTACCTGAATGCTGAAAATGCATGCAATTCTGATTGCACATCTTATACCTTCCAGGCACAGAGAGGCTACTTCAGTATCATCACAGTCTTGTAGACCCACACTGAATGCAGCCAGAAAAGGTGTCCAAGCCAACTAGGAAAATTAAAATTTAAAACATATCATGTATATCAAGTGTTAATTAAAAATTATGATAATACTACATTCACATTTCTCAAGGCTTTCAGACAATAAATAATGAAGTTCTGAAAAAAAAGCAATAAATTTCTTAGCATAGTTATTTGGAAAGCTTTTTTTAGACAAAAGGAAAAAAAACTTATTTGATGCTTTCTGGTCTTAAATGAAAGAACAAGATCATAATTTCAGTAGAAGGCCTTAGGAATATTTTAAGTGCAGCATTTATAAATTATTCACATCAATAAAATGGAATAGTCAATATTCAAAAATGATATCACTTGTACCCCTGACTTGAGAACTCATCTCTCTCTGCAAGCTTTGTCCCTTGCAATATCATGGGCTTTTTATTTCCAAGAAAATCCTTTAGCATTTTCTACTTGCAGCAATTCTATTACTTTTTTTACTTTAAGCATGTTCCCTGGACATCATTTAGCCTTTTTTTTTTTTTTTGCAAACACTTTACATTGTCACGTCAGCAATAACCCTGGACAATATTTTAAAAATATAGTTCAATAAAATATTTCTTCAATTATAGACAGTGAAAGCCAACAAACTCTAAATTTTACTATAAAAACTGAATACCTATTTTTGATGGGGGGAAAAAACAAAGAAAGAGCTACTCTTTGACTGGTGAACAGGCTAATGTCAAAACACAAGAGATTATATTAGTGTGTGTGTGTATGACTTTGACATATCTGATGCAAGGGTATTTGCTTTTAATAAGTCATCATCAAGCAAAACTATAAACCATATAGCCATACAGACGAAAAAATGTTTATATGAGTGTGCTATAGAAATGACAACTAAAATGTTTAAAAGACCTAAAAAGTTTTTAGCATTATAAAGGAAAACAACACTTTGCTTGTAACAGCAGAAAGTTTAGAAATAAAGTGTATAATCCCTAACAAAGGAACATAAACCACAGTACCTAACTTCAAGTCTTAGCTTTGCCACTTATTTAATCTTTCTCAGTTTCCTCCTGTTTAATCTCTGGTCTATCACTGTGGAGAGATACTCTGGGTAGCATATGAAGTGCAGAACTTTTAAAATACAAAGTACTACATGGAAGTAATAAATGACACATTCCATTAGAAACCCTATGTAACATTTTATAGAAGTATATGGTCCATAGCCAGTAAAAAATGTTTAACTCTATTAGAAATTAAAGAATGATTTCTCCAATCAAATCACATTGAATAATACTCAGAGACAGTGAAATCAAATTGCCCACTCATAATTGTATAAACCTTTACAGAATACAACTTGCCAATTGTAGAAAGATTCCTAGTAATGTGTATATCCCTTCATAGTATAATGCACTCTAGGAATCTCTCATTTATTCCTTGATCCAGTCAGTGCTTATTATTGAGCACTGGCTACAAGCAACCAACTGTGCCAGATATTGGGAAAAGTGAACCGAACAGATGTAGTCCCTTGCTTCATGGAGCTAAAAGTACAGTAAAGAGGCATACTAGCCATATGTTTTAATACACAAAATAAATGTACAAATATAAATGGTTATAAATAAAATGAATGAAAAGAATAGCATGTTATGAAAAGGGACCTAATTTGAATTAGAGGGGTCAGAGCAAAACTTTCTGAAAAGGTAACAATATAAGTGGAAACTACACAGGCAAAGAAAAAAGCACTCTAGACACAGGGCACAGCTTATAAGAATGCTCTAGAGAGAAAATAATTTAGGACATTCTAGAAGCCTAAAGAATGTCAGTGTGACTGAAGCACAGTAAGAGACAGAAGAAACCGAAGAGTTCTAGCAATGAGTTTGGAAAGGTAGGTGGTATCTAGACTAGACCCTCTCAGTGTGCTAATTTCATCAAATGTCATGCAAAGTCAGTGAAGGGCCTTAGGGATGAAGGTGAAATTGCATTTTTTTCTTTTAAAAAGATTGCTCTGGCTTCTGTAAATGGATAAGAAGTGCACATGAGGAAGCTACAGTATTAAGAGTGAGAAATGAGGGTGTCTGAAGAGAACAATGGCAGTGCCTAGAGGATGTTTAAATAAACTATAATCCATATCATAAAACCTATTGAAAAATTCTTAATGACACAGGGAAATACTTATGTGAGAAACAGCAAGATAAAAAAATTCTATATATAATATGATCACACCTGTTTAAGACAAAGAGGTAGTATATTAACATAAGATTTTTTCTAAATGGCTGAATTATGGCTAGATCCTTACTTTTTTCTGCCTCTCCCTTTACAAAAACATTTGAAAAACAAAACAAAAGAAGGGTATAATATTATTCAAAACAAAAAAAGCTGCCTTCTAAAATATATTTTATAATAAAGAAAAAGTGTTCATAACATTTCAACATGATTTTCTATTATTATTCCAAAAGATAAAGCCAGTTATACACCACTATTCCTTTTAATATTACCTCCTTAGCTCCCCTCCTATTCTATAATTCATCAACTTTTAGAAATATTCTAACTCAGACCTTGAAGTAGGCATAAAATTATAAAATTTTACACCTAAAAGGAAGCACAGAAATCTTGTAGTCATTTTCACCACCCATACATATGTATAATGAAGTTCGCATTAGAATTTAAATTATGATCTTTAGCTTCCACAGACCATCTTTTTTTTAATTTTTTTTTATTTTTTTTATTGCTTAAAGTATTACAATAAATGATAGATAAGTATTACAACAAATGATAGATAGATCTCCATTTTTCCCCTTGCCCTTCCCCCCTCCTCCCTAACCCCCAGACCATCTTAACCACACAAACTGCAATGTACTTTACCCATTTTCCCTTTTCAAACTTAACTAGACTCCCTTCCACTTCCCTAGGATCCTTATGCGTACTCATTCTAGAATTTGGAGAAAGGGTAGAAAAAAAAAGAATAAGAAACGAAAAAGGAATGAGAAATTAAATTTTAAAGAGCCAGTAACATTCTTAGTAGATCAACATATAAAAATAAACAATGCTCCTTTCTAATCCTTACTCTTTTTTTCTGGGCTCCCGGCAGATCAGAACCCTCCTATTATATTAGTTCCAAGGGCAGAAGCACTGAAAGAGAGGAGGCAGCTCCATGAAGATCCTTTGGAATTTTAGGTAACTCCAAAGGTTGAAATAAAACTTATCTAGAGAAAATCAGGCGAAGGATTAATGATCATTCTCTGAACTTTTTCTATTCTTAAGATCACACAGCTATTAATTCCTGATAGTGCATACATGTGTCATTCTCTTTAAGAAAAAAATTTGTATTTGCCATGTCCTAAATAACATGGCTTTTGCTTCCAGGTCTACACCAATGGGATATGTCATTATATTTCCTTAAGTGAAAAATATGTTTAACAAAATTACATGTAAATGCATATGGCCACCAAAAGTTACTAGTAACTCTTACCTTAAACATGGGTCTCACATGCTCCAAATGCGTTGCACTTGTAAAAGGTGCTTGAACATGGCTCACAGCTTCCATGAGTGCTTTAGCTGTCTTAGCCATCTGTTCCATTTCTAAGTTATACAGAAGTCTTCTTTGTTTTTCATTGGCTACATCTGAAACAAACACCATTAGTATTTTAAATAGGAAACATTTAAAAATGCTATTTTGATGTTTCACTAAAAAACAATAATTACCACAAATACACTAATTAAAAATAGCCCTAAGAAGTCAGGCACAAACGGTCACATAATGTATGATTAGACGTATATGAAATATCCAGAATAGGTAAATCCATAGGAACAGAAAACAGACTGGGATAACCAGGGCCTAAGGAATGGGAGGGAATCTGAAGTAACTGCTTACTGGAATAGGGTTTTATTTTGGGGTGATGAAAATGTTTCGGAACTAGATAGCGGTGGTGGTTGCATAACAGGTGAATGGACCAAACGCCACTGAATTGTTCACTTCAAAATGGTTAATTTTTTAAAAAATTTTTTCTAAAACTTTGATTTTAGAGAGAGAGAGAGGGAAAGAGAGAAACATCAATGTGAGAGAGATACTTAAATCAGCTGCCTCCTACACAAGTCACCCACCTGGATGACAGAACCCACAACGTGGTATGTGCCCTGACTGGGAATCAAACCCACCACCACGTTTTGGTGTATGAGATGATGCTCCAACCAACAGAGCCACACCAGCCAGGAGTAAATTTTATATTAAATGAATTTCACCCCAATAATGGAAAGTGCAAAAATCCTGTACTAAGAGTCAGGGATAAGTAGAAAACCTATGAAGAGGGAAGGGAATACATACAAACCTGTCACAATAAATAGCATTAGGAAAACACCACAAACCTGGGATAGGAAAAGAGATGTAAGAAGAAATGGCATCTTTGAATAGTACCTCCTGAGTTAACAAGAAAACAATGGCTCTGCCACTCCAGGATGATTTCAGTATTTCAGAACATCACCATCTCCCTCCCATATATAGCTCTCTAATTTGCTACCACCACATACGAAATAGACTATAGAAAGAGGGATGTGAAGATGTTAAAATAGGTTTGAGGAAGAAAATCAGAGACCTGGCATCAACTCAGGTGTAAAAATGACTCTTGATCAATATACTTAATGTTACAAGCAGTCAACCCACACCAAGTAAACTGCCGCTTGGTACTCGACTGCAATGAATCAAGGATGCCTAGTACATCTGACTTTGCCACTGTTTGAGTTTTAGATGTAGCAATTTAATGAATTTTTTTACATTAGGTAAACTCAGCTCATAAATTCTATAACTCTAAGTTTCTTAACCTTTACACTTTAGTTTCCTCATTTATAAAATGAGGATGAACTCAACTAAAATTCTTTAGGATCATTCCTCATATTACTCCAAAAGATAAGGCAAGTATGCTCCACTCTTCCTTTTAAAATCATCTCCCTAGCTCCCAACTCTCATCTTGTAATTCTTCATCAGCTTCTACAAATACATATGCCACGTAGGCCTTTTTTCTTCTCTCTGTCAACAGAAATTTGCTACTGTAACTTGTTCTGTTAAATAAAACCTGAGAGTTCATTTCTAAGTGGAAAAGCTCAGAAAGGAAGGTGTGCTCTTTCCATATTACTGTTATATTCTTAAGCCACATCCCTGGTCTCATTCCTGTAATCAGATTTTAGCTCTAATTTAATCACCATTGTCTACATGTACAGAAAGTCTAGAATGGAGCCAGGCCCATGCTGGCCCCTAATGCCGGTTAGATCTAAGAACTTTACAGTGATATAATTTGTGGCACATCTGAAGTAGTGATTTCCAACTCCACAGCTACCTCACAATCCTAACCTTCTCCATCTCCTTTAATCACCCTACTTTCAGCTTGTTTATAATTATATATGAAGAGATATAAATATGCTGCCTGTAGCTGATAAGGAGGCAAACAAAGATTAAGAACTGAAGTCTGGCTATTGGGGTTTCCTGACCAATCTATCTGACCTCCAAATCTGTGCTGAGATTAACTGCTAAATGGACACGTGTATATTAAACACACACTAATCCATGCATGTTATGTCGCATTTTCCATTAATCATTGACCAGAGCTACTTTTCTTCAGCAAATGAGAAAAAATGCAATCCTATCAGCAAATGCTATAGTATATGAATAGTATCACTAGAATAAATACTCTAACCTAAGTGAAGAACTCTTTCAAATACCCATACTTTTCCTCCTGAGTAATCAGGATTCAAATGATTTGGATACCTACTTTGCTTACTTGATTTTGTAGGAATTGCTAATTCCTTCGTTTCTTTCAATGATATCTTTTTGCCAGCTATTTCATTGTAGATGGCTGATAGGTACTCTTCAGGAAGGTCTTTACTGTCATTGATACCTCTATTCATTTTAATGTACTGTTCCTTTGTCATTTTATTTTTAACCTATAAATGAAAAGTCATTATAATTCCTAAAAATTAACATAAAAATTTCACTTGTGTTTTCAGAATTTAAATACTCTTATGAGAGGATTTATAAATACTTTGAGGACAAGAAGTGAAAAATATTCAACAAAACATACATTAAAATAAAATTCATAGAAAAGGACAACAATGTAGAAAAAAACCCATCCTGGCATATGCTAATTCAACTTGCTCTAATATACACATGAATCAAAGCCAGTTGTTAATAATGATAAAGATTAAGACAAAAATATGTGTTCTGAATATACCTCAAATTAAAAAAAAAACTGCTGACACACTATATATAAAAGGTAATTTAACTTTAAATATTCTAGGTGAATAAGAAACATAAATGACTTGTTAAAATTCACCTATATTTTAATTTTGAAAACAATTAAGAAGGAGAATTCATTTTAGGGATTCTTTTAAAGCATTCTTTTTTATTTTTATTGATTTCAGAGAGGAAGGAAGAGGGAAAGAGATAGAAACATCAATGGTGAGAGGGAACCACTGATTGGGTGCCTCCTGCACACCCACTATTAGGAACCAAGCCTGCAACCCAGGCATGTGCCCTTGACCAGAACTGAACCTGGGACCCTTAAGTACGCAGGCTGATGCTCTATCCACTGAACCAAACTTGTTAGGGCTAAAGTGTTCTTTAAAAATGATGTCAATTGTTTCAGTTCATATAGTCTTAAAGCGTAAATCATATGGGGTCATAATTATGGGTTCAATTTTCTAACCAGCAACTTAGCTTGGTAGGAACCCATAGCACAGCGGCACGCTGCATATAAGCACCTGATGCCAGCAGTCTGACAGGAGCCACATGACAATAAGCTGCCACTGCCAGACCAGCACATGTTCTACAGACAGAAACTAGTACAATCAAGACAGGACACTATTATCAAAATTTAACATTCCCTAACTGACACGTGTTCAGAAACTTTTAACAATCTGATACTATGTAAGGCAGTTTTAATGTTTCTTCAAAATAACTTACATGCGAAGGTACATATGTATAGGAAGACATGACGCAGATGCGCATAACATTGATAATTCATTTACAGAACCAAATTCTTTAAAAATACAACATTCTAAAAACAAAGGGAGGTAGTGTAAAACATAATTCTACTTTTGGTTTAGACATAAAAACCAGGAAGGAAACTCTGATATATAGAGACAGACTCATAGATAAAGAGCAGGCAGATAGCTGAGGGACGGTGGAAGGGAGCAGGGGAAGGATGCTGGGGGTGTGTGGAGGGATTTAACAAAACAAAAAAAAAAAAAGAGAGAGAGAGAGAGAACTCATGGACATGGACAATAATGCAGTGATAGTGGGGTCCAGGGTAGAGGAGGGACAGCATAAATGATAATGGAAAAAATAAAAATATAACCAAGTACATCTTTAAATGTAGACTGCCTTATAAACCCATGGGAAAAGTGTTATGCTAGACAATGAAAACCCTAAAAGTGGGCTGCTTTTACTACACTGTCAGTAATATGACAAAGGAATATTTTAAATGTGTAAACTCTTAAATGATTTTTTCAAAGGTCTATATAAAATCGAGTAATTCTGGTAAATGCAGTTGTTGAATTCTGGTGTTTAAAACTAGGGACAACTCTGTATGGTATCCACAATTCTGTAATTCTCCCATTATACATTTGGTATATACTTTCCATATCAACCCTACTTTAAACATCTCAAAATACACACATGCACACACACACACACACACACACACACACAATCCCTGTATTGCCAAGCTTAATCTCAAACTAAATAGATTTTAATTTTTCAGTACACCTGGAATTAGGAAAAAGCATACAGTTTATTTCACATCCTAAAAATAGTAAATATCATATGCTGCGTTATACCTAGAAAGTACAAAGGTAATTTTCCTCAAGGATACCCAAGCATGTTTTTGAAAACTAAGCATAAAATACCTAAAATGTTTAAAATAAGTGTTTGCAAGTGAGTATCAGATTTCAAGTTATATTCCTTATCATTTAAAAAAGAATAAATTTTATGAGGAAAATAAAATTTGAATACTTCCTGGATACCTGTTATTTTATTATTTATTTATTGTTTGTTTGTTTGTTTTTGTTAACCTTCACCGGAGGATATTTTTCCATTGGTTTTTAAAGAGTGAAAGAGAGACAGGGGAAGACAGAGAGAAACATCAATGTGAGAGAAACACATCAACTGATTGCTTCCTGCAGGTGCCCTGACCAGGGCCCAGGGGTTGCGGGGAGTGGGGGTGGGGAGCCTGCAATGAAGGTACATGCCTTTGACTGGAATTGAACACAGGACCTTTTGGTCCGCAGGTTGATGCTCTATCTACTGAGCCAAACCGACGAGGGCATGAGTACCTGATATTTTATTTTTTTAATTTTTTTATTTTTTGAAATATATTTTATTGATTTCTTACAGAGAGGAATGGAGAGGGATAGAGAGTTAGAAACATCGATGAAAGAGAAACATCGATCAGCTGCCTCTTGGACAGCCCCTAACTGGGGATATGCCCGCAACCAAGGTACGTGCCCTTAACGGGAATTGAACCTGGAACCTTTCAGTCCACATGCCAACGCTCTATCCACTGAGCCAAACCTGTCAGGGTGGGTACCTGATATTTTAAAAGTATTGTTAATTTTTCTGTGTACTGGCATTGAGATTATGTTTAAATAGAGTATTTCTCTTTCAGAGATATATAATGAAATACAGACGAAATGATATGATACCTGGGATTTGCTTCCAAATGATCTGTGGGAAGGAGGGGGATATAAATAGAACAAAATTGGCCATAAGTTGATAACTATGGAAGCTGGGTGACAAGCATAGGAAGGATCACTGTACTAATCACTCTAATGTTTATTTTTAAAATGTAAAAAAAGAAGAAGACAGTTTATACATAGTGTTTTTTCATGTTGCAATTAAGTATAGGCAGAAGAACTATATCACATTCTTAGATTAAAATTTATTTTAAGCTTTATATAGCTGTTAATCTTGAGACAGACAAATATAGATGTATTACAGATATCTAAAAGTCTAATTAGAATAACTGCCAGAAACTGCATTTGTAAATGGATACTACATTAAATTAAACCAATCACCAAACTGGGATATTTGACTAAACAATATTAAAATTTCAACTATTACTTATTAAATTCTAAAGAACTCAGAGTACTTAATTTGTATTATTTATTATAGAACTGGCTTGGAAGAAAACATACCTGTGGACTGTGAAGATCTGTGGTCAGCATAATAATTGAGTAAGCTAGAACATAAGCAGTATCTGCACTAGCAAACAGGGTTTGTCTGAAAAAAATAAATGTATCATGTTATAAACTTTTACTGTTTTACAGTTTCATTAAATTAGTCACTGCAAACCCCAAAGCACTTTTAATTTACTTTTTCAGGATTTATGTTCTATCTCATATTACAATTTTTAAATGGAACTATCTATTACCTTCCGATCACAGACAATCTAAGTTTCCTGGTGGCAGAGGATTATGAATCTCCTGACAGTTGGCAACAAGAATCTGAATCTTCCTTACCCTTGGTTGCATTCTAGATATCTTGCAGCAAATTTTTCCATCAATCGATCAATTTTCTGAGCTTCCCCTGGAAGACGGAATCCTTCCAGAAACATCCGAAGAGCTGAAACAAAGTCTTTTCCTGAAAAGTCATGTTGGTCCACATATGCATACATGACTTCTTTGTTAAACTTATCATTATCTCCCAGGAACTCACCCACTTGAGTCTAAAGAAACAAAAGAAAAATTGATTTCCTAATGGAACATTTGCCAGACAGCCTTTAAAAAGCAGAAAAATCCGTAAGACCCACAGTTTTTGACTATAGATTTAACTATTTCAAACATGAAGCTATAAGTTAAACAAACTGAATGTGTTTATTAAAAAAAATCAAAATATTCTTTTGAGTTAAAAAAATTAAAAAGCAAAATTAAGAATACCTAAGGTTATTCTTTAAGTTTTACTTGCATACTTGGGAGAGCAACAATACATATCATTAAGAACTTAAAAAGAAATTTTATAGAAAAGGTTAGAATGAACTAAAATGATACTCTTACAGAGTCTAATCTTTCCTCTTGATGTAAGAATTGAGCAATATCTTCAGGTGTAGTGCCAAGCATCCCTTGTTCTTGGAGGTACTGTATTCCTCTCTTTGGTTTCTTATTAAACCTAGATGACATTAAAGTTAATAGGGACATTATAAATGGAAAACCATTTGTATTCCTAGAAAAGATCTTAGTAAATTGATTTTCTAATAGCATCAAGAAAACAGAAACTTATTTAATATAATCTATGCATGAAAATATAAAAATATTATACAATGCAAAGTTTTCCACCTATTAATTCTAAGTTTCCTGCTTTTAAAGTACAGAACTTGAATTCAGTGACTGTTTTAGCTATAATCTGACAGCACTATTTCCTTTATTTAAAAAGACTTCTAGATACCCAATGTTTTCAAAATAAAGTCCAAACTGATGATTAGACTGCCACATAAAAGCTTTCTTCATATAGCTCATTAATTTTTCATCCCCTCTTCTCATCTACTCCCATGTACCCTGTCTCATTCCCTAAACACCATGTATTTGTGGCCTATTTCCTCTGCATGCCCTTCACCTGCTCCCCTCATTGGGGAACTCTCCTTCATGCTTAAAGATCCAATTTAAATGTCACCTCTTTCTTTCCAAATCATTTACTTTCTACTTTTATTATACCAATTACTTTGGTACTTCATCACCTGTCACCTGGGTATTGCAAGCATTCTTAGATGGTCTGTCTCCCTATCTCTTGTTTTGTTCACATTCTAATCCATCCTTCAGGCTGCTGGTAAATCATCTTTCCAAATGAGGAAATCAGGTGCTGCTGCTCTCTGCTTAAAATCCTTCAACAGTATGTCAATGCCAGGAGGTACAAGACAAAACTCCTTTACATGGCAAATAAGGCTTTCAGTAATCTGGATCCAACTCAATGCTTTCATCTCACCTCATGCTACATGCTTCCCCCTCACAACCTCCTCCCCCTCCCCCCGCTGTGCTTAACAATAGTCCCCAAATGTTCTCCACTTTTTCTCTGAGCTGTTGCATACCTCATTCTCTCTCTGAAATGTCCTTCCCTGTTCTGTCCTCCTAATGATTTCCCCAGTAAGTCCTAATTCAACCATCACCAGGTACACAAAAACCAAACATTTTCACGGAGATAAATGTAATCTTTGCTCTACAGAAGCTCTTATTCTAAAGTAAGAAACATGATTTTCAAAATTATAATAGTAAAAGTGTAACCAATAATGTGTTCATTATTTGTGTTCATTATTTGAAGGAGTGACTGATTTACAGAGACGGTCATGATTTATTTTCAGGGGAAGGAGACTATGGAACTGAGCTTTGAGGAATAATCACATCTTTTATAAAGAGTAAGAAAAACATCCCAAAGTAAAACAGGTCAGACTAATGCATGAGAGCATAAAACAGCATAATAAACAGTTTAGCAGTGGTAGAGCAATGAAGTGAGATAAAGAAGTGGCAGGTGATAAAGTTTAGAGTTCGGCAGATCCAAGTTGCCCTTATTCTTTAAGAGCAAGAGAGGAGAGATTTTTATTCAAAAAGATTAGTTGTGAGAAAAGGTTGGAGAATAAATAAGACCAAACAAGGTTAACTAATTAGATTATACTACTTATTTAGTGACAAATTCAAGGGGGGAAATCTAAGGTAACTCTCAAAATTTGAGCTTATAAATTTAGTAACATCCTGGGGTTACTATCCTTAATAAAAAAAAAATACAGAAAAAGTGTGTTTTCTGTTTGTCTTTTGTTTTGAGTAGGAGTATTAGGGAGTTGACTATGGAGAGAAAGTAGACTGAGAAATTCGATTATGGACATGCGGAGTGGAGGAAGCGCCCAATAGGCAATTACAGATGAGTCTGCATGTCCGGAGGTATTTGTTAACACTTGGGCTTGGTGAGATGTCAGTAAATAGTTGAAGTCATAAACAAGAACACAATTATCTAGGAGAAGATACAAAGTAAGATGAGGACTGAGGGACAGAACCCTTAAAATGCTAAGAGGTATGCAGGAGATGAGCAGCCCAGACCAAGACAGATGGCATGATCAAACTGGAAGGAACAGTTGTGAAAGAGTGCACTGAGCACAGCCACAGGAAAGCATTCCATGGAAGTCTGAGGCAGGAAGACTGGCTGAAAGGAGGGCTGGAGGCTAGTGGGTGACAGCTGGGAGATCTCCATTTTAAAGTCCTATGACAACTCCCTCTCACTGTTAAGTACTTTACGAGAGTTATCGTACCTTGGCAGTACTTTGTACAACACTCTTATGGACTTTATACAGTACCAGTTAAAAAGAATGTTTTGCCAAGATTTAGACTGTAATCTTGAACACAAGGACCAGTGTCTCCATGGTTCTTGGCACACAGTTCCAAGTACCAAATATAAGTTTGCTGAGTGACCAGCCAAACTTCAGTATGAGATCTGCCTACACTACTAGATCTTGAGCCCCTGATAAGTAAGGGATGTTTCATTTATCATTTATTCCAGGACACTGCATAATGTCTGGAACACATGACAGTTTGTAAATAATGACAGAAAAATTAGAATGAAGTATTAATGGCAACTTCTTGAGGCAATTTTGTAGGATTTATAATTTTATGATAAAGAATGTGTGTACATTTTGTCAGTTTTTAAAAAGGTACACATAACTGTAAAAAAACGCATTCATCATAAGGCACTGCTTAAGATTCAGGAAGAAATGCTTTAAAACAGAAGGAGCAAGCTAACTAAACAAACAGGGCATTTTTAATAGTTAACAGTATCTAGATTCACAGAAAAAGGCCAACAAGTTCATTTTTCCTTTTAGCATTTCTTTGAAAGAAGAGATGAGCAATAGGAGGGACAGCAGAATTGTAGTACTTAGACAGGAAACAGTCCAGAAACAGGCTGACAGCAGTTTAGAACCCAGGCTGGAAAGGGTCATTATCACCATATGAACATATAAAAAAAAAATTAACAACAATGGATCAATAACAAAAGTAGCACATTTGTAACCCAGGTGAAGAAAACATAAAACCTATAAAGAAACAACACTAACTAGTTTCATACTTTTTATTTTAGCTGTCACCTGCTTAGGAAATATACTGGGGGATTTTAAAGCTGAACTAAATAAATAACACAAAACTGCAGATGCATAAAACAGCATATAAAATGTGGTGCAAAATTAATTTAATGTGCATTACAGACTCTGTTTGGGCTAGATTGCAATGAAAAAGGGGAGCTGGTTAAGGAGCCAGCAGAAGTCAGCAAGATTTTGCCCTGTTTAACTCATTAGAAGGTGGTGACAAGAAGAAAATAAAAATAATCCAAAAATTCAGAGAAACCCAGGGCAATGGTGGCACAGTACCGGCAAAGGGATATCCAAGAAAATTTCTCTTTAAATCAGACACTCACAAATCTATCCCTTGTTCTATTATTTCTTTTTGTTGCTTTAAGACTTCAAACTGTTCTGGATTATCAGTGCCAGACATCTGTGTGCTGTAGCTGCCTATCCCTGATGATGATGTTGACTCCAGAGAATTTAAACTTCCGTATCTGTTTATTGTCTCAGGGTGTTTGATATCACTTGTCTCTTGTTCTGAGGGTTTTTCCTGACCTGTAAGTAGAAAAACTGATATAGTAAATTACTCAGTCAAAGATGTAAAAAAAAGGTAAAAAAATTAAAGATATTGGCAAGATATTTCACTGCTGCTTAGATATCTGTTTAACACACCAATAAAATATTAGATGCCATATATACATATATAATTTACATTGTTATAAAGAGTTCCTTTTGTAGTCACAGTGCTGAGTGTCTGTTTGGTTTCAGCTCTCAGCTCATGACCACCAGTTTTCCTATAGGAACTTGACTAAGATAGCACCAGGTAGCCCTGCAACTATGAGATTTTCTCTGAGTAAGGATAAATCTTAAACATGAACAAACAATTCCATCTTCTTATAACATACTTACTTTTATATATTTCTTCTATAACTGTACTTTAACAAAGTTGCATAAATATGCTTCACTTTTATATAATACTAGAGGCCCGGTGCAAGACATTCATGCACTGGGTGGGAGGGAGGGTCCCTCGGCCCGGCCTGCACCATCTAGCAGTTCGGGAACCCCGAGAGGTCCTTAGTGCTGCTGTGGAGGTGGGAAAGGTTCCTGCCACTGCTGGTGCACTCGCCAGCCATAAGACCGGCTTCTGGCTGAGCAGTGCTCCCTGTGGGAGCACACTGACCACCAGATGGCAGCTCCTGTGTTGAGCATCTGCCCCCTGGTGGTCAGTGCATGGCATAGTGACTTATGCCATTAAGATGATCTGCATATTAGGGTTTTATTATATAGGAGGATTCAAAATACTTCTAGAAAGAGTAAAGTTTGGATAACTAAGTTAAGAAATTCATTATTTTAGAGCTCATTATTTAAATTACAGACAATGCTTCTTCATCAGCTAAATGAATACAGACATCATGAAAATGGCTTAAAAGCATCTGCAACTAGCCTCCAAAGTATCATTTGCTTAAAATGATGAAGAATTATACTCAAAATGTCACCTTACCAAGAGTTGTCTGAGAGTTGGGGTTCACGTACTGATCCTTACTCCATTCAACCATGCACTTCAAAATTGACACTAAGCACTCTAAACCTTTTTTCCTCAGGCTTAATTCCTACAAAATAATTCAGAATAAGAATAGAAACAAGATCTTTTAAGCAAAACACATAGCACTTTCTTGGCAAAGTTTAAATTTGAAAATGTTTTTAAAGTTCTTACCTGAACATTACTCATACCAAGTTCCTGACTGCCCCGGCCTTGAGCAATTTTTGACAGATCATTTACTAATCTTTCAAATATATTTGCTGCATTTAAGTCACAGTCATAGTTTACATAAATATCCACTACACTCTGAGCATCTGTAACAATACAATAAATTAATTAACAAAGGGAATCTAGTAAATGAGTATATTCTACCTTTTAAAAATCTCATTATAAGTGCTAATATGAATAATTTCAAATACCTGCACAAATTCTTGTCAATGTCTGAATAACCATCCATTTGTGGTCAAACGAGCTGGTTGAAGTTTCCAAAATATATAGGAAAATTTCTTTAAAGAACACCTGTGATTAGGGGAAAACATTTGTTTTAAAATATTGCTTATAATTAATAAATATGATCACTTTTTAAATATCCCAAAGTTGCAGAACAGAGACTAGGATCCAGGTTCCTCTGGAGTCAACTCCTTTTGAGTCCATCTCTGAAACATCAGGACTACAATCCCTAGGTGGGTGACTGAAACAAGCCCTTGAAGTAGGAGCATTGCACTTCACATTAATTTATTTGCTATCACACAGCCAATACAAAAGAAGTCTACAAAGATTTGGAGTTCCTCTGAATAATTTCCTGAACATATTTACAAAACTAATATAACTCATAATTCAGTTTAACACCCCAGAGAGCATAAACCATACTCTGTTCATCAGTCAGATGGGGTGGGTCAAAGCAAGTTTAAGTTGTGAGTATGGGAAACACAGAGTTTATTCTTATATTATTATTAACTAGAGGCCCAGTGCACAAAAATTTGTGCACTCGGGGGTGGGGGGTCTTTCAGCCCGCCCTGTGCCCTTTCGCAGTCTGGGAACACTTGGGGGATGTCCACTGGGCGATCAGGCCTAAACTGGCAGTTAGACAACCCTCTGGAAGCTGGGAGCCCTCAGGGAATGTCCACTTGCCAGTGGGGAGCAGATCTAAGCTGCAGTTGGACATCCTTAGCACTGCTGAGGAGGTAGGAGAGGCTCCCACCACCACCGCTGTACTAACAGCCATCAGCCTGGCTTGTGGCTGAGCAGAGCTCCCCCTGTGGGAGTACAATGACCACCAGGGGCAGCTCCTGCATTGAGCGTCTGCCCGCTGGTGGTGTGTGTCATAGTGACCAGTCATTCCCCGTTGTTCTGCTGTTAGGGTCAATTTGCATATCACCCTTTTATTATATAGGACTAGAGGCCCAGTGCATGAAATTTGTACACAGGGGAAGGATAGTGATCCCTCAGCCCAGCCTGCCCTCTCTCACAGTCCGGGACCTTCAGTGGATGTCCTACTGAAAACCCCAGTCTGGGAGGCGCCGTGTGTGTGTGTGTGTGTGTGTGTGTGTGTGTGTGTGTGTCCCCACTGGGGGCCTGCCCCCAGCTGCATCTGAGGCTCGGAGCAGTCGCCTTGTGTGTGTGTCTATCTGCTGGGGGCCTGCCCCCAGACACACCGTGGAGGCTAGGAGCAGGCACCCCTTTGTGTTCATCTCTCAGGCTCCTGACCTCGCCTGCATGTTGTTCTCTCCCTTGAGCTGTGGCCAGGGCTGAGTGCTTCCTGCCGGCCACACTTGCCTGCTCCCCATCTTGCCCAAGCGACCGGGATGCAGGCAAACCCCGCCTGCCTGGTGCCTCATGGCTGGGCCGGTCTTTCCTGCTCCCTGATCTCCCCAAGGTGACTGGGAAGCAGGCAAACCCCGTCTTCCGCTGCCTCGTAAGCGGCCGGCCTTTCCTGCTCCAGACCTGTTCAGGGGTTGCCGGTTGCTGAGGCAATGCCTGCTGAGCTCACGTTGCCAGGGTGACGCTGCCAACGTCCTGCCCCACCGCTATGGGTGCCACCATCTTTGTCTCGGAGTGATGGTTAATTTGCATATTACTCTTTTTTTTTAGATAGGATTATTATACTATTTTTCATACAAACAAGTGTAAGCCTACTTTTGCCCCTCCCAGTATTTTTCAGACATTATAATACTGAGCAAACCTAATTGTTTCTAGTTTTAAAAGTAATGTAGTCCACACAATAAAAAGTATCTAATTATCCAATTCTCGTGGACTATTTTTATCATTACTCACACAAGTGGAAATCTCCATTGTCTGAAAACTACAAACTATTTTTCATTACTGTTTTAGACCAAACAATGTCAAGCACAAAGGAGCTAACCTAATTAAATAAATTTCAATTTAAGAGTTAAGAATTTTCAGATTCAAATTTATTTTGGAAAAGTGACTGTGACTTTGGGGAATGGCTGAAAAAATAAATCAGAAACAACATACTGTATTAACACTTATGGAACACTTGAGGACTGGTGCATGAATTCGTGCACCAGAGGGGTTCTTCTGCCTGGCCTGCAGGATTAGGCCTAAACTGGCTTCCCAACATCACCTGAAGTGTCCCAGGTTGCGAGAGGGTGCAGGCCAGGCTGAGGGACCCCCACCAGTGCACAATCAGGGCCAGGGAGAGACATAGGAGGTTGGCCAGCCAGGGAGTGGCCGCAGGAGGGCTCCAGGGCATGTCCGGCCCATCTCGCTCAGTCCCAATCAGCTGATCCCAGCAGCAAGCTAACCTACCGGTCGGAGCGTCTAACCCATGATGGCCAGTGCACATTATAGGGACTGGTCAAATGGCGACTTATGACCCCTGGTGGTCAGTGCACATCATAGCGAGCAGTTGAGTGGCCTTAGCATATCATTAGCATATTACACGTTGATTGGTTGAAGTGACAACCAGACAACTGGATAACTGGACACTTAGCATATTAGGCTTTTATTATATAGGATATGTATTATGAACCAAGAAATTCATATTTACAATGAACGATGATTAATGTGTCTCACCAATTTGGATAAGTTACCCTTGTAATGTGCTTTTCTTTCATAAAGGTCAACACATTTCTAGTACTTGCCTAATGTCAACATTTCCTGTAAGACTATAACCTCTAAGCGGGTAGGAGCCGGGTCTTTCTTGCTAACCATAGTGTCCATACTGCATGGCATATAGTAGGCATTCAATAAATATTCACGGCCACAGTTCCCAAACTGCACCAATGTGCCTCAGAATGCTACAACAAACTTAGAGGGTTATCATGAGAATTTTTAAGATAAAATTCACAGAGAAATACATCTGTTGGACACCTTGCAAAATTGTTCAGTGTCATTAGATCAGTTAGATCTCACTACATTCCTTTCAAAGCCATCATTTTTGCAAACCTGGGTTTTAGTGATTGCTATGATAAAAAGCAGGAACTGAGCCCTGGCCGGTTTGGCTCAGTAGCTAGAGCGTCGGCCTACAGACTGAAGGGTCCCTGGTTCGATTCTGGTTAAGGGCACATGCCTGGGTTGTGGGCTTGATCCCCAATGGGGGGTGTGCAGGAGGCAGCCGATCGATGATTCTCTCTCATCATTGATGTTTCTCTCTCTCCCTCTCCTTTACTCTCTGAAATCAATAAAAATATATTTTAAAAAAGCAGGTACTGAATCAAAATCAATAAAGAAATGGTTATGAGGGTGGCAGTAAACAATTTGATTCCAAGGTCTGAGCAGTTCGTTGTACAGTATCCAATATGCACATATATTCTAGTAGTCAGTAATTGTGACTATTTAAAACTGTATTTTCAGAAACAGATATATAAGTTAATGACCACAGAAAAACCAAATTATAGAAACTCTGAAGTGAATATTCTCATTAAATGAATCTTCATTTAACATCTCAATTTTGTTTTGCAATTTATGTTTTCAGACATTGGGTTTTCTCCAAAAGCAACACAGCTTACCTTGCATTTGAATGTTTAGTATTTTCAAAAGCATATCTATATTTATCTTCTTTTATCCTCCTCATAAGCTCCCCATAAGGGACAATGCACAGTGAAATAAACTTGATCTCTTTTAAAAAACATTACAATAATTTTGTAATAGCAGCCTACCATCCATGGACAGGAAATTTCTTGAAGTATTTCTCTTTAAATTTATCCTTAACAAAAACTTTGCATATAAAATTTACTCTATAAAAATAGTAATCCCAACTTAAATTATTTTTGTGATATTGATTCTATAAGAAGTTATGTTCCACATAGTCTACTAATAGTACTTAATGAACTAGAGTCTTTGTCCAAAATTCTGTTAAGTAACTGAATGTATAGTCTTCCAAAATTCTTTAATGACAATTAAATGTCTCTATCAAATGAGAGACTTTTAGCTGGTTATATAAGCAAAAGTTCCAAAAGTTTTTTAAAGTCTCTTTTATTTTTAGTTCCTGAAGATAATGAGAAAATGACTGTGTAAAAATAACAACTGTTTTGGTTAAATGACCTGTATTATTTTATTTTTTATTATTATTTATTTATTTTAAATAAATCTTTATTGTACAGATTATTATAGATTTTTTTCCCCCTCATAGCTCCCCTCCACCTGGTTCTTAACCCATCCCATGCCCTTACCCCCTGGCACTGTCCTCATCCATAGGTTTAAGATTTTTGTCCAGACCTGTATTATTTTAATAAACATATGACAAATTTCTTAAATTTGACACCACGTATGGGCCAGAAATTGTTCCCTATCCAAAAATATGGTCCAAATTGAACAACTTTTCACTTAATTTACCAAGGCCTTCCAGGGGTCCTCAAACTTTTTAAATAGGGGGCCAGTTCACTGTCCCTCAGACCGCTGGAGGGCCGGATATGGTTTAAAAAGAACAACTATGAACAAATTCCTACACACACTGCACATATCTTATTTTAAAGTAAAAAAACAAGGTGGCAAAAATATCCGGCGAGCCAGATAAATGTCCTCGGCGGTCCACATGTGGCCCGCGGACCATAGTTTGAGGACCCCTGCTTATTCTGTATCATTCCCATAATAATGTTCTAAATAGACACTACAAAACATTAATAAAGATATGATTATCTTTACCATCTAAAAACTTTGGGAAAATAATAATTTATCCTTTCCTATGAGGAAATGAATTATTAGTCTTGAGTTGGAGTTAAATATAAAATTAATAAAAATTATGATGTAAACTGTATATCATACCAAATATAAAGTGAATGTGAAAGTTGACCAGCATGAAAGAGAGTTTTCATAAAATATACAATGTCCCAACCCAAACAGTATTATAACAAATGACAAGCTGGAAAAGTTATCCATTAAATCACCAAAACGTAAAGTACTATTTTAAAATACTGAATTATTTGAAGGTGAAAACAAAAGATCAGTAACTTCTACACCTGCATGATACATGCAGACATGATTGGAAGATTCCCTAATTCAGTTTTGGTAAATCTCTGGAAATATTTTATTTTATGATTTATTTATTTTCCTCAGTAATCCACGTGTCCAAGGCATGAGCCAGGCATGGGCACAGACCTGAAGCCAAGCTGGGATAAACAAGGAGTTTTTCTGTTCCTGGCTGATGTAAGACAAGCATCATCAAACCAGGTGCCACTCTACCCAGGTCAAGGACATCTGGAAATACTTTAGAACCACATGACAGTTATTTTATTTTCAAAAATGTGTAGGAATACAACATGTATATTAGAAAAAAAATGTATAAAGCAACAATTAAAATTTCAAATGTCCTAAAATAAAAAAATATAACCCTTCTCAATCACCTTTTTAAATTGTTAAAACTTAAATGACTTAAAACCATGTACACAAAGTATGTATTTTGAGCTTTCTTTTAAGATAACCAAAAGCACTATTGCATACTATATACACAATGACAAAGTTATTGTGAGGACCAAGTTAATTCCAGACAACTAGAACTATTCATACAACTAGTGTAAGTTCCTTGAAGGTAGGGCTATGTCTTAATTTGATTTTGCATTCTTAGTGCTTAATAGTGCTTAGTGCTTTGTAGGTACATGTTAGTTGAATGAGTGAATAAAAGATAAATACACATAATATACAAATATTTCACATTCTGAAAAACTTTCCAGTGTATTAATAATTTGACTTAACATGAAACAAATGAAAATGCCTTAATGCAGAACATACCTCAATTTGCATCTTTAGGTGTGTCTTGAAGTTTGATAACAAAGTAAGAAATATGGAAAGAGAAAGCTCAAAAACCTCTGGCACAGATGAGACTCCATTTTTTGAGAGTGCAACACACAGATACTGCTTAATAGCATTAATAAACATCTCATTTGTCCTGAAAACAGGTCCTGCATTCTGCAGAATGGATAGAAGTAACTGCAATGAAAGAATCTTGGATCGTAACTCATGAGACCTAAAATGTAAAAAAAGAAGGCATAGTGTATGGACAAGTTAACATTACGGTAATAATAAGTTGTTCCTAAGATATTTCCTGGCACCACATAATTTCACAAACTGATAAAAAAAAAAGAGGAATAGAAAACTCTACAATATAAAAAGAAACTACAGTACATGAATAAGCTCAAACACTAAAAATGGGTAGTTTCACTGATGTTTTCAAACAAAATTTCACAAACTTCCAAAATGGGAAAATAATCATTCATAATTTTTAACACCAACCTACTATTCCCTTGAACAAAAAAATAATTTCAAGATTTATGACTTGTTTCTTTCTTTTCAAAAGCATGCTTTACTTTTTAGAAATAATAATTAACTCCTCAGATTAAGTGCCATACTTAATATATCATAGATCTGATGTACTACTTTCTTACTAGTTATACTATTCAAAAATCTAAACACTAAGTTTTGGATGCATTAATAAGTCATAATACAACTTCAAGATTACTTTCTCAGGAACCATTTTCTTTTCTTTTTTGACATATATACAAAGAAGCTTTTAGAACACTTATATCTCTTAATAGCTTACCAACTTACCCTAAATATTTTTATAGTAAAAAACTAAAAACCACATTTTTAACTTAAAATTCTTTTCTGATCAGTACAATATGCTATAATTCTGATCACTATCCAGAATTTTAGTAATCAGATTTCACAAATACAGATTTTTTTCTCATTGAAACAGACCCCTGAAGCTAATCAAACTAGGGAGGATCTAACCCAGGCAACTTCTCAAATGCAGAATAGATTTAAATGCTCTAGCAGCTGGTTTTTTAATTTTTTTCTTTCAAATGCTATATTCAGTCCCTTTTACACCATATAGTAAATTTAATTGATCTTTGTTTCTACCTTAAAAATTTCATGGTTAGGAGTGCCAAGTGATTAAAAAAAGTAAGAAACTCTAATAAGGAATATTTAATTTAATGTAAATGGAATCACAAAAATATTACCATCTTTGAAATAAAACCGGAACCAGTAATATCATGGCTCATTGTGACAATCATGTTTCCAAGATGTCTATGCTTCTGAATCTAGTAATATATGCAGCAAATTCAGTATTACAAAAAAAAAAAAAAAAAAAAAAAAAGCTCAGATACATGAAGTTAGGAACAACTAGAGCTAAAACTTTGAATAGCTATAGGAAAATATGGAGTGGGCCAAGTTATCTCCCATTATTCATAATGAAGCCTTCCAAAGTTTATATACCACTACTTCCTAGTCTGGCTCACATTTATCACACTTTTTGCTCAGTTCTACTAGTAAGTAAAATCTACAGTTCTAACATAAGATTTTTTGTTATAAGAATGTTTTCTCGTGCCCTGGCCAGGCCAGGTAGCTCAGTTGGTTAGAGCATCTTCCTGAGACATACCAAGGCTGCAGGTTCGATCCCTGGTCAGGGCACATATAAATCAATGTATGTTTCTCACTCTCTTTTCCTGTCTCTCTCAAATCAATCAATACATTTTTTTTTTTTAAAAAGAGAATGCTTTCTCTTTGTATCCCCCAGCATCGAACAAAATGCCTTGTACATAGTATGTGATCAAAATTATTCATGGATTTATTCATGTACTCAAATATTTATTAAATATCTACAATGTATAAGGCATTAATGAATGAAGCAGTGATTAAATGATTGTCCTATGACACAATAGCATTTACTTTTATTACTATTATTTTATTAAAGTAATACATTTTATTATTTTATTTTTATTAATTTTAGAGAGGAAGGGAGAGCAAGAGAGAGACAGAAACATCGATCATCTGCCTTCTGCACGCCCCCTACTGGGGATTGAGCCTGAAACCCAAGTATGTGTCCTAACTGGGAATCAAACTGTGACCTCCTGCTTCATGGACCAATGCTCAACCATTGAGCCACACTGGCTGGGCAGTATATACTTTTGATATGCAAAAGAGGCTGGAAATTTCAGATCTGCAGTTTTTCATGGGATAGTTTCAAATTATAATTCAACTTAAAAGAACACTTCTTGGATCACAAAGTACTCTAAGGCAAAGACAAAAAAAGAAAATTATATACATACAAAAAGCTCATTAATTTGGCAAAAAAAACCATTCAAGCTAGAAAACCATAAATTCTCTTTTGGAAAGAACAGTTTCTAGGGGGTGAAAATATGATCTCTTTCAGTATTCAATTCCAATTATTAGATCCTGATGGTCAAAAAGGTCTTTTTAAATGTACAAACAATATTTCCTAATATTTGGTTTAAGCGCACTAAAGTAGAAGGATAATTAATTTACATTATTCCTCATAATTTACATTATTCCTTAATTCTAGATTACTTTTTTTTCCCCAGGGCTAACTAAACATTCTCCCCCACATAGTATTCCTAAAAATTCACATATTTTCTTTTGTTCTTGACATTTTAAACAATTCCCTCTTTTCTGTTTCTAATAAACATTTTTTTATATTTGATTTGAGGAAACTAAACATCTAAAGTTTTTATAGCCAATACATTTTTAAATCATGGTAAAAATGGCCTTCAGCAATAACACTAAATTCTTACGTTGTATCATCCTTGAAGTAAGTCTTCATCAATTCAGAACAAGATCTCAAAATTGTCAGTTTTTGAGTAAGGAAGTTATTTCTCTCCTCAGTGAGAATAAGAAATTTTTAAAAATTTAAATATCCTATACAATAAGAGGGTAATATGCAAATTGATCAAAAGGCAGAACAGGTCGCTATGACTTGCACTGACCACCAGGGGGAAGATGCACAATGCAGGAGTTGTCCCCTGGTGGTCAGTGTGTTCCCATAGGGAGAGCGCCACTCAGCCAGAAGCCACTTCATGGCTGGCAAGTGCAGCGGTGGTGGCGGGATCCTCTCACCTTAACAGCAGCGCTAAGGATGTTCAACTGATGGCTTAGATCCACTCTGGGGAGCGGGCCTAAGCTGTCAGTCAGACATCCCTGAGGGCTCCCAGACTGAGAGAGGACACAGACCGCGCTGAGGGACACCTCCCCACCAGTGAATGACTTTTGTGCGCCGGACCTCTAGTATTCTTATAAAATATATAAGGTATAACTGAGTTTATACTGCAGTCTGAGCAATCTTAATTCTTTCTCTGTAGAGTTCATATTTTCAAAATACAGAAGAATAAATAAATTGTATTTCTGACTCGCAGGAGCTGGACCTAAAAAAGATTTTAGAATTTTAGTCTTCTGGGCCTAAAAGATGTTTCCCACTGACTCAGTACATCACCACAAAATAAAACTATAGAAGATTTAGTTTTTATAATAACTGACGTTAGTCTTTCTTCTTAGTAGACAAAGAAACCAAAATGCTGTGGGGTTTTTTAATGAAGTAGTGTTGCTTACATTTCTCTCATTTTAATGTCCCTTTCTCAATGTCACTCAGGCCTTCTCCAAGGTTTTTTCCCCAGAAAGTTCTGCCTCTCTAATAACTCCCAAACTCAATCTCAAGCACAAATTGGTTACACTTGAATCAGATGAAATGAAAGATATTAAAAATGGCAGTTTCCTACAGTTTAAATGACTGATGAGAATCAGACAGAGACTCCTATTGCAAAGGACCTCCTGTTCCCCATGAAGAAAGGTATCATCTTATGACATTTTTCAGACTTTAATGAATATATATTATGACTTTAAAAAAAATCTTTATTGTTCAAAGTATTATAGATGGTCTTCTTTTATATTATAATTTTTAAGATTTATTTCTCTTAATAAATCAACTGGTAGCTTTCAGAGCCTAGCATGAGGCTACATGTAACAGAACTACATTAGCTCCAAAGTAACATAAATTGAAATAGGAATTCACTCAACCAGTCAGTATTTACTGTATCAGATACAATTCTATGCTTTTGGTATGTTCTAAGTTATCTAACAGTTTAGAACACTCAGTTTTTAAATATATATAAACTAGGGGCCCAGTGAACAAAAATTTGAGCACTTGGGAGGTCCCGCAGCCCGACCTGTGCCCTCTCGCAGTCTGGGACCCCTCTGGGGATGTCCACCTGCTGGTGTACCTGGTCAGCTGGGTGAGGGGCTGATGGCTGTTTGCAGGCTGGCCAAGCCCCCCAGTGAGGACCCTCACCCCATTGGGGTGTGGCCAGCCTGGGTGCAGGCCTGAGGGCCATTTTCAGACTTTCAGGCTGCCCACAGCTCCCACTGACCCAACATCCCAGCAAGGCTGGCTGGAAGCAGGTTTCTGGGGTTTATTTATCTTCTATAATTGATACACTGTTCCTTTAAGCCAAGGCCTAGGCAGGTAATGAAGCGTTCTGTTGGCTTCAGCTCTGTGGCTTCTATAGAGACAATGTTGCAAATATGTTGTTGCCTGGAGCTGAGAGAAGCCCAGGCAGCCGGCAAACAGTTTTACTCCTGCTGCAATGGAAGCTGCCTGTTTACTCAGCTCCGTGACTGCCGGTCTCCATCTTGGCTGGGTTAATTTGCATACAGTCGCTCTGATTGGCTGGTGGGCGTGGCTTAGGTGTCCTGAAGAAACGGTCAACTTTTATTAGATATTAGAGGCCCAGTGCACGAAATTCGTGCAAAGAGTGGGGGGGGGGGTGGTGTTCCTCAGATCAACCTGTACCCTTTCCAATCTAGGACCCCTTGAGGGATGTCCGACTGCCCACTTAGGCCCAATCCTAGCAGTGGGAGCAGGCCTAAACGGGCAGTCGGACATCCCTTTCACAACCCAGGACTGCTGGCTCCCAATCTCTCGCCTGCCGATTGCCCCTAACCACTCCGCTGCCAGCCTGATCAACGCCTAACTGCTCCTGACTGCCCTTCCCTTGCCAGGATGGGCCCCCCAACTGTCCTCCCCTGCAGGCCTGGGTCCCCCACATCTGCCCTCCCCTGCAGGCCTGGGTCCCCCCCACTGCCCTCCTCTGCCAGCCTGGTCACCCCCGACTGCCCTCCTCTGCCAGCCTGGTGCCCTCCAACTGTCCACCCCTGCAGGCCTGGGTCCTCTCCAACTGTCCTCCCCTGCAGGCCTGGGTCTCCCCAACTGCCCTCCTCTGTCAGCCTGATCCCCCCCCAACTGTCCTCCCCTGTAGGCCTGGGTCCCTCCCAACTGTCCTCCCCTGCCGGCCTGGGTCCCTCCCAACTGTCCTCCTCTGCCGGCCTGGGTCCCTCCCAACTGTCCTCCTCTGCCGGCCTGGGTCCCTCCCAACTGTCCTCCTCTGCCAGCTTGTTCCCCCCCCAAATGTCCTCCCCTGCAGGCCTGGGTCCCTCACAACTGCCCTTCCCTCGCTGGCCATCTTGTGGCAGCCATCTTTGACCACATGGGGGAAGCCATCTTGTGATGGTCAATTTGCATATTACTCTTTTATTAGATAGGATATTTTGAGGATCCTACAGGACAAGTGGAACAAAAGAAAAGCCAAAGACTATCTTGGAGTACATTTTGAGCTTTAAAATTGTATTTGTTAGGCAGAACAGCTAATAACTTACTTTGGATCTGGCGGTCCATCTGACAACGGTTTCATTGACAGTTTACACAATGACCTGAATACTAGAAAGGCATCCTTTTGTAAAATGTGGGAAAACTTAGCACCAGGTGAAGGTCCTGAAGAATTTCCAGATTCCTAAACAAGTTAACATAGTATGTAAATAAGTATTTTTGCCAGTATAAAATCATTTCAACCTTTTACACATTTTGTTCAATTGAGTAATAGGTGAGGTTCTATTGGAAGGGAAACCAGATGAGGAATTTGTCCCATTGTTTCTCTGACTCTGCACCCCTATCCCCAACAATTTTCCAGTTCATATTATTACTAACAAAAACTAGCACATTATGCCCTGACAAGATACTTCATACACAGCCTACACTATGGCTTCCACTACCTGTCATTGGGCGTTTTGTGTTTTTGCACTTTGTGCAGATAAAAATAAGAAAATGGAGGTCATCTAGGCAATGTTTAAAAATTGTTAGCTGATGAAGGTCAACAAGGCCAAGAAAGCTTTCCCCTATGCATGGAGCAATGATTTTAAGATAGCCCTTATACTTTAGGATAAGAATAAAAACACAAAATATAGGGTAGAAAAAATAGAGGAATTGTAACTACCATGGTATGAATTTCATTGTAGCCCTGAACAAAGGTAAGATGAAGTTTCCTAGATTTCTAAAAGTTTTTCCCCTTCCTATGATACTAGAATTATCCTATGAATATGTGATAAGAATTCCTCTTTTTAAAAGTAATTTCCATGGGACAGGGTTAGGGAAGTTGTGAACACCAGTGACAAACATTGTAGAATTAAAAATTTAACTATCAATTTATTAAGGAAATAAACTGCTTTGATTTATATCAATGAGAAAAAAAGACCCAAGTTTTTATTTCTTCAAACTGAAATCAGTGAGCATTATCACCTAGATATATTTAACCAGAAGGTGCTGGTGACTTATACATGTGTGAGATTAACAGGAATTTCCCACTCCCATTTATACCTGAGTATCATTGGAAGAGACAGAAAGTCTGTCATCAGGTAAGGACGGTGTATATGCAACAGAAATTGGTGTTCCTGGAATTCCATTTGCTTGAATATTTTCACTGTCGCTACCATCCTCTATAGTTCCAATGTTGCCATCTGCATTTGCATTTATGGTCCTTTCTCCCATATCTAAAATGGTAAGAATAAAAAATATACAAATACAACTGACTTAAGGATATAAAAGCATAGAGTATTTAAAATTAAATAGTGGCAGAAAAACTATGTGAAGTAACACATACTGGCACCATTTAAAGGTTAGCATACTTACTAGTAAGTGAATAAGCATTTGAAATACATCCAAATATGATTCTTAAGTAGCTATAGCAATGAAACACAGCTGATTAAAGGCTTAAATGTGTCAAGAGAAAAGCTTACTTTTAGTCCATATCAGCGTTTACTAAACTGGGTTCTAATGAATGCTAATACCTTAACATGGTACTAGAAATTTCTCAAAAAAATATCCCATTATCAAATAAGAGGGAAATACTGGGAAATGGGTTTCTTTATTATAATATTAATTTTCTAATATGCACCGAGCTCTCCAAAAGGGATATAAAATATGCAGTATTTTCAAATTTGTTTTAACCATGAGCCCTCTCCCCCTTTAAGAATATCTATTAATACTATAATAACGTATTTTTTAGACTATTACTATGAAAATAGTGGCCTATACCCCTGAATTTTTTCAATATTTCACTCTAAATCATCATACTTATAATTACTATAAACAGAAATAAATGACTTCTGATAAAACAAACATAGATAATACAAATAATACCAAGTTTCAGTACTACTCTAAGGTGTGACGTGTATTTCTTTTAAAAGGAACACATATGTGCCTATGGCCATAACTCAGTAGCTATCTCAAGACACTGCTTCTTTCATGCTACCCATTAAAAGAAAACCGTAAGCTAGCATACTGATTGTGTGTGGGGGACAGTGCCTGGGGACGGAGGGTAGAGGTATAAGAGGGTATATGGTGGATAAATGGGGGTAAAAAAATAAAGAAAAATATAAAATTAAAATTAAAAAAAGAGAAAAGTAATTGTACCAAAATATTCCACTGTTTGGAAGGATCAAATGAGTAAATGCAAGCATACAAAATCACTTAATAGTTAGATATTATTATTCTCCATTGTTTTCTCCTTTAACTGTCCCCTAAACGTAAGTGCAAACTTCTGTTTTAAAGGTGTTGAATGAAGCCCACTAATTTACTTTCTCCTTTAACAAATACCACTGAAATTACTAAAAAAAAATATTAACAAGAGACAAAATCTTTAACAGCACAGGAAAACTAAGAAGGGTATGATCAATGGGCCAAAATCTTAAGAGGAAACTCTAGAAAATAGGACAGGTTCAGATAATTTAATCCTATTTCTAGAAGTATATGTAGCAAAATACTATGCTAGTCCTGTGCAAGATACCATGAATTACAAAAGTTTCAGTGGACTTCTATAATTGAAGATATTTAAATATATTTTCTACACACACACAAACGCACACACAGATTTGAGGAAGGTGTTATAGTTTTGCCCTTTTTAATCCACACATTATAAAAATAATTTTCACAGTCAAATGAAATACTCTAAGACAGAATACACTAATTCCTAGTGGAATACACTACCTCCAACAACAATGTTCACCATTTCTTCTACAATGCTCTGTACAATATCTTGTGGCTTTTCCTCACAGTCACGGTTTTCTCCATCATATAATATATCATTTTTAGATAATGCTTTAAAAAGAAAACATTATTTCATTTTAGAAACTATTACTAAACATCATGAAAAGCTTTCTTTTAAAAATTAAAGGAAAAATCAAATAGATAAATGAAATTAGAAGCAATACATGTTAAACCAAAATTTACAACCAAATCAAAATTTAAAATATAAATTCAAGTCAGTTTCAACAATGATTCATTTGACAAACTAATCATTGACTGCACAACTATGTGAATTTTCTAGATTATTCCTTTAAGAACCACAACTTTTAGAAGTATTTTAAATGAAACATTTTAACATGTCCCACACTTTCAAATAACATTCAATGCAAATAAAACTTGTTTTGATTAATTAGGCTCCCCAATAATAAGCTCATCACTGTGCTCTAACATAGTGAGCTCCTTAAAGAAGTAAAGATATGGAACTCATTCTCCAATTTAACATTAATTAAAAACATTAATTACCAGAACTTCTGAGCACTATAAGAGAAACTGATGAAAACCTTAACATTTTACAGTTAGTTTGTATGTAGATACAAACAATTTCTACTGGTGTTTTGGAAATGTTCAAAATATATCAGGAAGGCTAAATTAGTACTTTAGGCTGGTTTGGGACCAGGATCCTTTTCTGGGAACCATCGCTCTTCATCAGTGGCTTCAGATTGCATATTAATTAGCTGCTGGTGTTGCTATCTATACCCCACCCCCACTCACACCCCCATAAAGAATCACTATTTATAATTCTGGCTTCTGGAAGCCTGCCCTCTTCCCTATTGTTCATTGACCCAAAATTACTGTATGCTGCATTCTATAGAATACTGACTGCCATAAGGTGAAAATCCTATATAATAAAGAGGTAATATGCAAATAAACCCTCATGCCCTCACAATATGGCTGCCTATGACCAGGCCGGTAGGGGGGTTAGTGAGGGACAACCAAATGACTGAACAGCAGGCTGCATGGGGAAACCAGGCCAGCAGAAGGGGGCAGTTGTGGGCGACCAGGCTGGCAGGGGGGCAGTAAGAGGTGACTAGG
>PVJC01007183.1:0-44423 GCA_004026665.1 Murina feae
GGCCTTCTAACTAACTGAAGCCTCCTCTGCTTCACCTCGCAGCGTCTATAATGAAACAATTGTTACTTTTACTGGTTAGGCCCGGGCTGCTGTGTCCTTCAGCTCCCGAGGATTCTATGATTGTTATATTGTTTCAAATGTTTCAAATCTGTGTTTCGCTAGAGCCAGTTTAAGTGGAGAGGCCGCAGCTTCACTTTCATTCCTGCCGCAATGGAAACAGCTGTTTACTTAGGTCCGGGAGTGGCGGCCGCCATGTTGGCAGGGCTAATTTGCATACAGCCACTCTGATTGGCTGATGGGCGTGGCTTACCCTGTCTCGGAGAAATGGTTAATTTTAATATTTCACTTTTATTAGTTTAGATCATTCAGCAGAGAAGTATACTTGCATGGTGTTTATATATTTTATTTTTTTAATATTTTACTTTTTATTGATTTTTTACAGAGAGGAAGGAAGAGAGATAGAGAGTTAGAAACATCGATGAGAGCAGAAACATCGATTAGCTGCCTCCTGCACACCTCCTACTGAGGATGTGCCTGTAACCAAGATACATGCCCTTGACCGGAATCGAACCTGGGACCCTACCAGTCCACAGGCTGACGCTCTATCCACTGAGCCAAACCGGTTAGGGCAATATATTTTTTTATTTTTTAATATGATTTGGAAATATAACTTGTATTGTTTTAGTTCATTATTCAAAGTAATAGTTTTTCCATGTAGAAAAAGAGTTTGGAGGGGTTTTTTACTACTATTATTCATGTCTTCTTAGACTAACATTTTAGAGATAATTGTTTTAAAAAGTACATAATGACAATAGTACTTAAGAGCTGTTCCAGAAAATTACTACAGTTAACTTTACATGCATTTCCTCAATTATAAGGAAAAATTATTTCAATTTTTCCTATAATTACTGCAATCAAGAATATTTTTTCTAAAAAAAAAAAGTTAACATATGATGTGGGATATTTGTACATAATTAAACCAGCTGACTATGTATATTATCATGAACAATATCTGCAATGATAAAATCATTCATTTATTTCTGTCGAGATTTTTTTTTTATAAGACTGTTTCCATAATGCACACACACACACATACATACATTCACACACAAAAACACATACATCAAATACCAGGATGTAGCCCAGCTGGTAAGCCTCAGTGGTTGAGCATCGACTGAAGGTCACTGGTTTGATTCCCAGTCAGGGCGCATACCTGGGTTGTGGACTCGATTGACAGTAGGGGGCATGCAGGAGGCAGCCACTTGATGTTTCTCTGTCACTGATGTGTCTATCTCTCCTTTTCCCTTTCTCTTTCTGTTAAAAGAAAGATCAATAAAAACATATTTAAAAAAAACCAAAATATGAAATCTAAAATTCAATTAAAACTAGCATATGAATCTTGAAAAGAGAAAGCTACTTAAATATTTTTGTAACTTTCTGAACGAAGTCAATGTTTTTATATAAAATTGACATAATCTTGATTTCCTCAACTACTACACAAATACCATAACTGGCCTCATTCTACATCTCTCCAATTCTTGGTGTGTTTTTTTTCTTCAGAAGATACACCTAAACAATTTTCTAAAGTATTAAGTCCTAAAACTTCCTCATGCATGGAGAGTTATTGCATCAAGGCAAAAATCTTGCCCAACATTTAAGACTCTGCATAGAATAACCTCAATATATTCAATTAACTGTACAGGGTGGAGTAAAAGTAGGTTTAAGTTGTTCTTATGGAAAATAATTAATAAATAACAATACAAGAATAAACTCTATGTTTTGTGTACTCACAACTGTAACCCTATTTTTGCAACACCCTATATTTGCTACTAAGATTTAAGCTATAACTTTTGCTTGTTAGAAATGTCTTCTTACTCTCTTCTATCAGACTTTGCACTTGGACAAAAGAGGAGAGACTGCACTGGAGACAGGGCTGGTGTTGCAAACCACAATGTACAAAATAATAAGCCCAAATGTAGGTTTGTAAATAGAAAACCAAAGAATGGAATTTTATGAGACACATGTGACTAGGAGAATAAGGGAGTGTGGTATGCAGGAATCGAGCACTTGAGCAATTTGTTGAATGTGTAAGTTTCTTTGTGTTTCAAGCTCTAAATGACTGCCAGTGGAACAGAGTGAATTGAGTGAATTGAACTGCTTTGCAAAAGGTAACTGTGCACAATCTGAATCTTGATGACTGGAGACCACACAAGAACACTCTACCTGTTGTCCCACCGGTAAACAACAACTGCCAAGGTCCTTGTGTATGAGCATTTGAATGAAGTAGAGGTTATAAGACAGAATATTCTGACAAAAATGGGCTTAAGTTCCCTAGGCTAGCATCATGACTGACTTGAAGCAAATGAGAAAATGATTAAAATTGAGGTTGGTTTTTTTGTTTGTTTTTTTGTTTGTTTGTTTACTTTCCACTATGACCATGCCCCAACCTCCACACTCAGATTAGAATCAGCCTCTTTTAATTGAGTAGAGCTAAGACTAATGTAAAGTTTAAAGAGCAACATTTAAATAGATAGAAATCTAAGGGGGAAAAAAGGAGGGTAATATCCCATCCATGCCCATGATGTGGTAAGAAAACAATGGCTTCCAAAGACACCTATTTCCAAATCCTCAGAACCTATATGTTGTTTCACTTGGCAATGACTTCAGTGACTGCATTAAGGGGAAGGGCCTGGGATATCTTCCTGGACCTAATCCAATGTACTCACATGAATTCCTAAAAGGAGAGGACCTTTCCCATCTGTGATCAGAGAGAGATGGCCACATGAAAATTATTAAATCCCTTGTTGCTCATTTTAAAATGTATATGTCTTGTGCAAGGACCAAAGAGACCTTAGAAATTGGAAAAGTCAAGAGAATGGATTCTACCCTAAGGTATTATGTAAGGTAGTCAACTTGCTGACACCTTCTGACCTACAGAACTATAGGATAATAAATTTTTGTTGTTTGCAGCACTAACTTTTTTTTGTTAAATTCTCACTACAGCAATAGAAAATGAATACCCATGCCAACTCCATTCCATTTTCCTGAGTTTGTTCATGATCTCAGCAAAGTGGCCTCATGCTTTCGTTGTCTATTGGACTGCAATGGTAAATTCAGAGCTTGAGGAAAACTCAATTTCCCTGAACTGAACAGTCCTCTTCTGTCCCTCATTTACTCTAACTTCTACTCAAACTGCAGTACCTATAGTCCATCTGTATATATAAAAGGCTAATATGCAAAGTATCCCCTCGATAGTTCGACCAGGAAACTGGGAATTAGACCACTCGCTATGATGTGTGCTAACCACCAGGGGGCAGTGCATAATGAAGGAAGGCCACAGCCAGCAGCTGGCAACCAAGAAAGGGAGGCCTTGGCCAACAGCTGGAAGGCCCCAATGGGCCCTGATAGCCATCCAGGCCTAGGGATCCTAATGGTGCACAAATTTTGTGCACTGAGCCTCTAGTATTATATAATAGGACCCTGAATTGCCATATGATGATTGTGTCCATTTTATTTTTGCTGCCAGACTACATTGTAAACATATCACAAATATGATTTAAGTTTATTTCCTTTTTTGGCTTTTCCAGTGCACCTGGAACAATAAACATTTTTATTACTCAAAATCATTTGGAGTAATAAAATTAATCATTTAAATCTTTTCTTCCAATCCAGGGAAATAACCTTTCATTTCTATTTACTCTGCCATCTTTATGATACGGTGTGATAAACGATTGGAATACATTGCAGATCAGTCTCTTTTCTTTGGGAACATATGCTGGACCCACTATTCTGAATTCATACAAAGCCTGCCATGGAATTTCTCATATTGCCTTACAATTCAATGAAACAAATTTTCCAAAGTCAAATATACTATACTCGGTCTCATTCTGAAGCCATAACTTTCATTTATGTTTTTAACATTGGAACCAAAATAGCCACAAATTAGTTGCCAAACAAATCTAATTTATGTATTTAGCATTTGTATGTGAGTCATGCTGCCAGTATTTTTGTCTTATTTGTTGCAAATTTCCCCTAATTGGAAAGTACTGTAAGAAGTAAAATATGAAGAGAAGAGCCACCAGTACTTTGAAGTTTATTGGTTACAAAACTTATATGGTTTTTCCCATGTTAATTTTAATGAGCATGAAGCCTAGTTACTTTTTTTTTTTCTGCTTCAATTTTGTCACCTCATTCTAGTTATGGAATAACTGGTGTTTTGGCGGATATTTTTCAGACCAGACCATTTCCTCAAGTAGAAGCTTTGTTCTTATAAATAGAAACAATTATGTTCATGTGTTTGGTAGATAAATCCAGTGATGTGTGTGTTCCACAGAATCTCTCATGAGCAATTTTCTCAATTTTTGGAATTTCACTCTTGAATTTGATCATTGGAGACAATTCAACCTCAAAATTATATTTTCCTCTAAATACACACCTTATCTTGCATGCATGTACTTAATTGTGTTAGATAAACTTTGGAGATATTAACCATAGAGTTGTAAGTTAACTCTATGAGTTATAAGCTAATTTTTAACTCTGCCAACTGGTGTTTATCTAATACTAGGGGCCTGGTGCAGAAAAATTTGTGCAGTCAGGAGGTCCCTCAGCCCAGCCTGTGCCCTCTCGCAGTCTGGGACCCCTCTGGGGATGTCTACCTGCTGGCATGCCTGGTCAACCTGGGTGAGGGGCTGATGGCTGTTTGCAGGCTGGCCAAGCCCCGCAGTGTGGACCCTCACCCCATTGGGGTGTGGCCAGCCTGGGTGACAGGTTGAGTACTGTTTTCAGGCCCCTTCATGTTTTGGGTCCCTACTGGGGTACCTGGCAAACCTGGGTGAGGACCTGAGGGGCGTTTTCAGGCTTCCCGTAGTCCCTTCATGTTTTGGGTCTCTACTGGGGTACCTGGCCAGCCTGGGTGAGGGGCTTATGGCTGTTTGCAGGCTTTCAGGCTGCCCACAGCTCCCATTGACTCAATGTCCCAGCAAGGCTGGCTGGAAGCAGGTTTCTGGGGTTTATTTATCTTCCATAATTGATACACTGTTCCTTTAAGCTGAGGCCTAGGCAGGTAACGAAGCCTCCTGTTGGCTTCAGCTCCGTGGCTTCTATAATTGAAAGAATGCTGCCTTAGTAGACTCTAGGCAGGCAGTTTCCTCCATCGCTGGTGCAACAGAAGCCTGCTGTTTGCTTCAGCTCCAAGGCTTCTATAATTAAAACAATGTTGCAACAGTGTTGCCTGGAGCCGGCAGAAGCCCAGCCGGCCGGCAGACAGTTTACTCCTGGTGCAACAGATGCCTCCTGCTTACTCCAGCTCTGTGACTGTCAGCCTCCATCTTGGCTGAGTTAATTTGCATACAGCTGCTCTGATTGGCTGGTGGGCGTGGTTTAGGTGTCCCATAGAAACGGTCAATGTTAATATCATTCTTTTATTAGATTAGATAAGTTCACTCCAGCCCCTTCAGGTTGGCTGGGGTCCCTGGCCTAGTTTGGACTCAGTGGGGCATCCTGTCCAGGCAGCTCTGTCCCAGGTATTTCTCATTGTCCTTCTGGGACCAGTGGGTTAGCCCAGGCATGCCTGTTTGTAACAGTGGCAGAAACACACAAGAGGAAATGGAAATAACATTTCGGAGGCTTGAAAGTGGCACCCAGTGACCTTTGCCTCATTCTATTGGCCTGAGTAAGTCTCATGACCAAACTCATAGCTAAGGGATGGAAATATAATCGGGCTCCTTTCTAGGAAGAAGTACAAAAGTCATGGAAAAGAGCATAAAGAAAAAAAAAAAGGGAGGCCTCACTAATGCAACCTACCACCATAACAACTGCATTTTCTTTGAAAAGGCATTCTAGTTCCAAACTAAACTATTAACCCATATTCTTTACTATTTGATCATGGGATACAAGGAGACTTTCTAATTTTCCTGAGGGTGGAAGGAGATACCACAGACGTCATGTTTTTGGGGGTCAGGTGTTCTCTTCCTATGAAATGATATTGCTCATATTTTTTTCCAGAACCTCATGTGCGTCTCTCTGGGTTCGGTTTTCAGCACTATAGCCGTTCAATGAGTGACTCATTAAACTAGTCACCACTACATCCACCCACTCAACCTCATGCCTCAGCCTCCAGCTCTGTGGCTGATATGTCACATAGCATGAAACCATAGAACCCAGAATTCCTATTCAATTCTGGTGCCAAAAAATTAATTCTTACAATTTCAGAAGATCATTTGAGAGTAATTATCTGTAAGTAAAATAACTCGATTGCCGGGGAACCTGATCCTAAGGTGACTGTTACTCCCAGTAAGTTAAGTGGAAATTGGAGGAGGGACTCTTAGCCCAGGAGTAGGACTGAAGATAGAAAGCCGGAAATGTCCGCAGCAGCTGAGTGGGTGAACATATTTTGTCTAAAAAGATAAGGCAGCTGAACAGAGAGTGAGAAGACATGAGCCAAATTTACACACACACTAATAGTGGAAATCATCTCTGAGTATCCAATCTGGGAAGAAGTGAGGGAGATAATAATGCTCTACATGGCTAGTGATGAGAGCGCACAGAGGTTAATGATGCCTGCCAGGCAGCTCAGTAATGCCCCCAAGGTGTCAGAGAATTCACCGCTAGTGAGAGGTGGTTTTTTGTTTGTTTGTTTGTTTTTAACTAGTTTACCAAGAAAGTTCAGCTATTATAAAGATTCAAATATGCAATATTTTGTTTGTTTGTGTGCTTTGCTTTCCAGAATATTTTAAAATATAATCAATGGAACAATCTTGAAGCAACAAAAGGACATATTCATCAAGAAGAGTAATTAGCAGGTAATGGGGAGGAAAATGCTATTTCTAAAAGGCGAAGGACTCTTTGTGTTTGACTATAAGTGGAACTTAAAACTATTTTAAGGAAAGTATTAGCATCTTTATATTCTTACAGCCAGTCTTCAAGTAATCTAAAAACAGAGCAAAAGATCTAACCAAGTGTCTACTCATTTATCCAAATTCAACAATAGAGAATATTGTTTCTTAATTTCTGTGAGAGATAGAACTTGTCTTTACATACACAATTTTGTATCTATAATTAACAGTTTATGTTTTAATATTTCATTTTCTTATATATTTTGACACTATGATCTCAATAATTAAGACCTAAATATTTTACCCAAGTTAACATAAAAATGTAAACTTATGTGTCACCGAATTACTACTTAAAAAACCTAAATCTGAATTAGGGTAGAAACTAAAGATAATCACATATTCTGAATATTATGAATATGATTTTAAATTCCATTTGTTTTAAATGACTCAGCTGTCTAACTTTCTCCTATTATGTATTAAGGATACATGTCTATGTGCACATGCAAATGTGATCTATATACAGTATGCACATCTGTGGACATATCTTGCACAGGTTACATATCTGTTATCTATCCATCCATCACCTGAGTGTGTATCCATCTATCTATTATCTATAGTGATCTTCTATCTGACTAGGTGGTGCCATTACTGTCTTTTGTTGTTGTGGAAAACTTTGCTGCCCTGGGTAGCTCTGCCTCCTGTTGGGAGCGTGCTGTATTAGCTTATGATTTATGTATTCATCTTTGTATGTCCCCTCATCTTTTGTTACTAAAGAAATTTCACATCCTACAACTTCATTTCTATGCATCTCAATTTCCTTTCATATAAAGTGAAAATAGAAATATCCTATATAATAAAAAGCTAATATTTTAATTAAACCAGATGGTAGAATGAACTTCTGGAATGACCAGTATGGGGGTAGGTGGGGCCACAAGGCAGCTGGGGCTGGGAGGGCTGAGCCCCCTTGCACGAATTTCATGCATTGGGCCTCTATTATATTGTAAAAGTATTGTTGAACTATAACTAAAGCAATGTATATAAAGAATCTTGGAAAGACAGGTGTTTACAAATTGAAATGGGAAATTGAAAAAAGAAAGGGTTGATCCATACTAAGAAAGGACGTCAACAGAGCAACCAAGTTTGTTTGTATGTTTTTAATTTTTTTAAATTATATTCAAAGCCTACTTTAAATTTTCCTGGAAATCATGATTATCTATGATTTCCATAGATATTCCATATTTTATTTGAGAATGTATCTGTTAAACTGTGTAACTACAGAGGAAACACATACATTAATATATAAGGATTGGCATATGTGTACACACATGTCTGACTCTGATGAGGCTGTACAACTGTGGAGCATGCACACCACAGTGTGAAGATGAAATATAAGAATTGCAGTTTGCATATGTTATCACATTTAATCTTTATACATTCTTAAACACATCTTTCATCATTTCATGCTAATGTTCAAAACTGGCAATGTCTTCCTTAGTCTGAATAGTAAGTTACTAACTAGTCCCTTAGATTGCTATTCCAGGTTATCTAGAATCTGGCCACAAGTTACTTTTCTGAGGTTATCTTCTACTTCTGTCCAATAGGATTCCTTGGTTCAATAAGACTAGCCTATCCATGCCACCTGCAATTCTACAGACACATCCTCACCTCCATTTTGCAGTGTTCTTTCCCTTCTGAGATGGTTTTTCACCTTAACCAAAAATTATACATCCTACATTCTTTAAATAGCAAGTCTAGCTTATACCTGGTGGTGTTTATGGATAATCCTAGCACTTTGTTATCCCACTGTTATCTGAAAAACTAATATCTATATTATTAGTCAAATATTAATTTACTAATCCTATATAATAAAAGGCTAACATGCAAATCAACTGAACGGCAGAAGGACCAGTCACTATGATGCACACTGACCACCAGTGGGCAGACACTCAGCACAGGAGCTGCCTCCAGATGGTCAGTTTGCTTCCACAGGGGGAGTGCCACTCAGCCAGAAGCTGAGCTCATGGCTGGTGAGCACAGCAGCGGTGGTGGAAACCTCTCCCACCTCTGCAGCAGCACAAAGAATGTTCAACTGCCAGTTTGACATCCCGTGAGGGCTCCCGGACTATGAGAGGACACAGGCCAGGCTAAGGGGACCCCCCTCCAAGTGCATGAATTTCATGCACTGAACCTTTAGTTAGTAATAAAATTTGACATTTTTCCTATTGGCAAAGATTTAACTCACTAATATACTGAATGTTACAAAATAGAATATTAAGTTGGTAAATTATAATTTTTCATAAAATAATAAAGTATTTCTGAGTTTTCTTATATTGTTATTCTTTCCCCATACACATATACACTGAGTGACCAGATTATTACAACCACCTTACATTTGTAGGCAAATTAGCTATAATTTCACACTGAAGTTGCTAGAGGGCCAGACCATTATAAATTGGGAAGCAGGTTGTTTACCACGACAGTAGAAGTGATTTTTTTTTCCCTGAAGATATGGGTAAACAACACTATTTAACAGCCTTTGAACGTGTGATATATATATGAGTGGCCAGATTATTATGACCACCTGACGTTTATAGGCAAATTAGCAATACACTGCATCATATGGGATATGAAAGCCGAAGGCCTGTTCGAACAGCTTTGCTGTCTGCAGTTACCAAGATAAAACGTTTCCAATTCGCACAGGAACACAAGGATTGGACAGTGGAGCATTGGAAAAAAGTCATGTGGTCTGATGAATCATGTTTCCAGTTGCATCATGCAGATGGTAGAGTGAGAATTTGGCGGAAACAGCATGAAAGCATGCGCCCCACATGCATGAGTACAACCCTTCAAGCTGGTGGGGGCAGTGTTATGGTTTGGTGCATGTTTTCCTGGCATGATTTGGGCCCTTTAATTCATGTGGAACAATGTCTGAATAGCACAACATACCTAAGTATCACTGCTGATCAAGTTCATCCTATGATGTTGATGGCGTATCCCAATGGAGATGGCTTCTTCCAACAAGACAATGCACCATGCCACGGTGCTCATATTGTGCAGGAGTGGTTTTAAGAACATGAGGGAGACTTTACCTTGCTTAGGCGGCCCCCACAATCACCAGATCTCAATCCAATTGAGCATTTGTGGGACGAAGTTAAAAGAGCCATCAGGCAGCTGGTTCCACAACCATCAAATCTCACAGAACTGGACAGTGCTATTCATCAGGCATGGTGTCAGATTCCTCACATCACCTTTCAAAATCTCGTGGATTCAATGCCAAGAAGAATCGCCGCAGTACTGAAGGCAAAAGGTGGCCCAACCAAGTACTAATGGAGTGGTCATAATAATCTGGCCACTCACCTTCAAATATATCCCATGTTCAAAGACTGTTAAATCACATTGTTTACCCATATCTTCAGAAAAAAATCACTTCTACTGTCATGGTAAATAATCTGCTTTATAATGGTCTGGGCCTCTAACCACTTCAGTGTGAAATTATAGCTAATTTGTCTACAAATGTCAGGTAGACATAATAATCTAGCCACTCAGTGTGTATTCCCAATTTACAGAAAATTGAAAATAATGTCAGATGACTAGTAAAACACTATCGTAATACTGGAGGGAAGAAATTATTACCACTTCTTATAACCACCGGTGCCACATCAAAGCCTCTGAATAGCAAGAACTCAGAAAAAAAGCTCGTACTGACATGCAACTGTATCACTTTTTCATACAAATTTAATATACCATTTATCACTACCTCTGTCTCTCATTCTTCCATGGAATCATGATCTCTTCCCTCAACTGGACTCATAGGTTTCACTTTTGCCCCTTCACTTTAGTGTCCCTACAGTAGCCAGAAGGACCATTTTAAATGTCAATATGATCATTTAATTTCATTGCCCAAATACTCAAGTGGCATCCTTTCATGGTTTAGAATAAAATCCAAACTCCTTCTTCATGACGTGTTTTGACTGAGACTACTTCTGACCACTCCTGCTGTTCATTTCCCCTGAACAAGGCCAGACTCCTTGCTGCTTCTTGAACATAACAAGGTATGTTCCATCATAGATGTCAGCATAGCTCATTGCTCACCTCTCCCACACATCCCCAACATCCTTGGAGAAGCCTTCCCTGACCAGCCTGAAGGAAATATAACCCCATCATTCAAAATCCACTCACACTGCTTTATTTGTCATTATGACACTTACTACCACCTAACATGATATTTTGCACTCACTGGGCCATGTATTTAGTATCTATCACCACTTACTAGTAAAAGAATGACATGCCTGTGAGTGTAGCATCTATGTCTTCTTTGCCATTTTATTCACAGTACTTAGGTTATCATCTGGCATATACTATATGTTCAATTAATCTGTTTTGAATAAATGAATTAATCTTTTCAAACACTTAGATTAGAAATATAGACAAGTCCTTTTTAGTTTACAGAAGTAGAGTGTTCAATATGATGTTTTTTAAAAAGATGGCCTGATCCAAGAATCCAAAGACAAGGCTGTTCTTTTGTCTCATGAAACTGCAGTGTCTCTTTATGAAACTGATATAGATTACTTGCCTTTGTCCTTGTCACTTGGAGTCATAAAGTTTATGAGCAAGATCCTTTAAATAAAGTCATTTAAAGCAGCACATTATTATTAATTCCTGGGCATGACTAAAAACACAATTCTTCTACTTGATTCCAAAGAAAGATGATAATGTACATTTGGTAAAATCCCCTAGAAATAAGTTTATACAGAACACAGGATATTAAAATACATTTTTTTAAAAAAGTTCCCAGACATACTACACTTGTAAAATGTCTGGCTCTGAGCTGGTTTGAGGTTTTTCTGAGGCTCCAAATATAGGTTTGTATGTTTTATGTGTCTATCTCTGTAATTATTGATTTCCATGGGGATGCTGTTTTGGCAAAGTAAGTTTATTGTTTTCAGTGAGAACAACAATAATATAATTTTAAACGAGATGAATTAACATTGTACTCCAGTGATATCTTTAGTTTCAGGGCTGGATACATATTTGAAAGACTAAATTAAAGATCAATCACAGAAATAAAATCCAGTCACTGTGTAGACACAAAGGTACATACGAGGGAGAGAGAGAGAGAGAGAGAGAGAGAGAGAGAGAGAGAGAGAGAGAGAGAGAGAGAGGCTATACAATAACCAAGTTAAGATCAATGTAAAGCAAAAAAATTAACAATAATAGCTTGCACAAAAATGAATACCTTACCCAAATGTTTAATAATTTCTAAAAAAAAAATTACGATTAACCTAATTTTCACTAGCAAGTACTTCCAATTATTACTGCTTGTACATCTCTGAAATAAAAGTGATTCACAGATTTGAGTAAGAAAAAGATCTCCAAATATAAATCTCTGGATTTTCATTTTGTCACAAGATTGTGAACATATGATATGACTTTTAGACAGTGCTCAGAATAACAAAAACAAAAAGCAAAAAAACATATGGAACCCGTAACCTGGGCACAGGCCCCAACCAGGTATGGCACCTGTGACCTATTGGTTCATAGGCTGAAGCTCAACCACTGAGCGATGCTTGCTAGGCCTAGTGATATGATATTTAAGTTTTCTACAAAATAACTGCCTTGATTTTTATCTTTATAATGGGGTATAAAGATAAATTATAAAGATAAATAACATGCTTTTAATTGCAATTCATCCACAGAAAATAATTATTTAATTTCCTAAGTAAGTTTGACATACAGGTCACCTATTGGGTTAAACTAAAAAAGAAATAAATAGGTTACATATAATAAAAAACTTCTGAGTCCTAGACAGAAGCTCACTGTTTTGATGAGTAAGAGTCACTATAAGTTCAATGAAAAAAATTTCAGTATATTTAGTTGTAAAGAAAAGTAGTAGACACTTTGCGATTTATACCCTATTTAAAAACTATTATAAAGCATCTGTAAATAAATATAAATACTTTATGTGTTTAATTTTTCATAGCACCTATAGCATTACTTCATGCTACCTTTTTAAAAAATATATTTTATTGATTTTTACAGAGGAAGGGAGAGAGATAGAGAGTCAGAAACATCGATGAGAGAAAAACATTGATCAGCTGCCTCTTGCACACCCCTTACTGGGGATGTGCCAACAACCTAGGTACATGCCCTTGACCGGAATCGAACCTGTGAACCTTGAGTCCGCAGGCCGACGCTCTCTATCCACTGAGCCAAACCGGTCAGGGCACTTCATGCTACCTTTTACTTGACTAAAGCATAATGTCCCTGGAAGCATTTTAGTTATGTTTTTATTTCCAGTATTTTCAATGAATTACCACATATTTGTTGAATGTGCTACTATACATTTATTTATTAGTTATTAATAGAACATATCTTTTCCTCACATTTCACCCATGGTTTCTAGCAAGGTTTTGCTATCAATACTTTGTATGTCCTGTGTAGGCGTGATCTGAACAGGGAGAAATAGAGGAGAATGCTACTAGTAGAGCCATAAATGTCATTCATAGATTTATTTTCAGACCTCAAACGAGTTGCTTAAATTCTCAGTACCTCAGTTTGCTCAAAAACTAAACTTGGAATGAGATGAGCCTGGCTTGTAAGTTTTATTTTGTGTTTTGAGGATCAAATGAGTAATACATAAACTAGGACATTGACCTGCTTAATAACAAGCTCTCAGTAATTTTCTGCCATCGTTAAATGCGAACACAATGAAAAAAATCTTACATAACTAAGTAAATAAGTTTGACTCATTTTTCATATGGTTAGATTTGGAGTAACAATTTACTTGTAGCAGGCCCGTCATCTTAAAACGGCTCGAAAATGACAGAAATAAAATCCAGTGTAGATTATTGTGAAACAGAAAAACCTTTTCGGTTGTTGTTTATGGATGAAGCAAGGGAATCTCCTGAGGAAATCTGAAGCAGTTCTGCCTGAAGGGATCATCTATTGAGGCAGAAAGAATGTGCGCCATGTTCTTGCTTGATTGAGCGTGAAGCATGGCTGTAACCTACAGAGTCATACAAGGTGAAGTGAAAATTGAACATCGGAGATACATTTTCTGGTATGGCGGTGTCTCAGAAAGGCAGAATGAAAGTGTGGTTACTGCCCTGGCTGGTATAGCTCAGTTGGGTGGGCATAGTCGTGTGCACTGAAAAGTTGCCAGTTCAATTCTGGTCAGAGAACACGAGCCGGCTGGGGGCTCGATCTGGATCCCCAGTTGGGGTGCGTGCAGAAGGCAGCCAATTGATGGTTTGCTCTCACATTAGTGTTTCTCTCTATTTCTCCCTCTCTCTTCCTTTTCCTTTAAAAATCAATTAATTTTTTTAAATTAAAAAATGTGGTTACCAACATGGATAAGCATATCGATGAAATAACTAACAGAATATGAGACATAGTCAAATCGAGTTTGGGAAAGAAGAGTCTTTCCCACAGTGAGGGACAGGTTTAGGGAATGTTTTTGGAGGCTAAGAGTTAATGGTTTGAAGCCTGATTTACCACTTTAGAGCTCTGTGACTTGGAACAAGTTACTCAAACATTTTCCATCTCTTTTTCAAATATGAATGGGCACAATTGTAAAAACTTGTAAAAAGTGCAGAGAGCGACAATCCAGTGCTGTCAAACTTGGACTGCTCTGAACCATAAAGCCACCAAAATGTTACTCTGGTAATCTTTTTATGATGGTTAGAACACTCTTACTATTCTGGTTCCAACTCTAAACACACAAGGGTATTTCTTTCATTCAAGCTAGTTTGTGGTTATGGTGGTATGAACAGATCTATCGCATTGCAAGTTGTATAAAAATATTACACATTTAACTTATGCAGAGTATGTAATACTTGAACTTGATAATAAATGATTGTGTTTCCGGTTTATGAATTTACTATACTATATTTGCCTTGTAACTTTAGAGTGTACTCTTTCTGTTATAAATAAAAACACAAAGTTTGCAATAAAATACTATGCAATGTTACACCATCTACAGCCTCATACGTCTCATATTGACCATGTCTTTTGATTATATCATTTTCTCTTCTGCTTGATTTAATATCATGTTTTGTAGCCTAGGAGATAGGGTATACTATCTAGCCCAGGTGTGTAGTTGGCTATACCATCTAGATTTTTGTAAGTGCATGCTAAGATGTTTACACAATGATGAAAGAATCTAATGATGATTTCTCAGAACATACTCTGGTCCTCAAGTGGCACATGTTTATGGGTGGGGTTCCCTTCCAAGCATGAGTGTTTTAGTAAATTGGGTAAAACAATGTTCTCTTCAGCATGAAAGATAAAGGGAACTCTCTGCTACATATTCTTTCCTGTCATGTCATTTATTTTCCTGTGAAACAAACCCCACCCATAAGCCCTCAGATCTCCCCACAGGGTTGAACTGATTTTGAACTCTGTATGGATTAATTGTTATTATAGAATTGATATATGTTTTTATTCCTTTTGTAGGGCCATAACCAGAGGTAATGATAAGGCAAGGTCCTATTGCTGGTCAGTGGGAAGAGAATTAGTGCATAGAGCAGCTTTGATCAAGAATTATAACTCTACTTCATTGAAGGCATCCTGTGTTATTAAGGGCCTTCATTCTTTTTTTTAAGTGCCTTCATTCTTGTGGTTAAAAGAATGCAAATAATTCTACAGTTCCACCTCTCTCTCCCTGCCGCCCCCCTTGTTATTTCCACCCCCCCACCTTCTTCCTCCTTAAAAATCTCCATGTCCTTAGGGCCTGCCTGACCTAAATAGTTTATTCAAAACTTACTAAGTTCTTTTGGTTCCAAAAGTTACTCTTGATTTTGTTTTCCTTTTTCTTATATGATAAATTTTGCTTCTGATCCATAATTACTCAAAAAAAAATTACACAAACAAAAAACAATAGCATAGTGGTGTTAATAGAAAAGTGGTTTTTGCTATTGGAAAAGATAAAGACTTAGGTTCTTATATCACACAAATAATAATATTGAGTAGTACAATACTTTGTTTTTTATACCATACAGCAATATAATTTTTCTGTGACTAAAATAATTAAATATAGAAATTCAAATGACTAACATATCAAAATAAAACAAATAAATACAGCTTAAATTAAAAAATATGATATACTTCTAAGCTTAAATGCTACAAACAATTATAAAGAAAAAATAAATACTTGAAAACACAAAATTAAAATTTTGATTTAAAAATTATTTCACATATTTAATCTCTATATTTCTTCTCTTGATTTAAACAATGTTGATGTGCAAAGTACAAATTAACAAAAGTGTTTTTAGGAAATATGTAACGGATCATGTTAATATATAAAACTTACTGGTTTCAGGACCTCATCATATTTATTTAAATTATTTAGGATCCTAAAATATGTTTTATATCTATCTACATGTACTATAATATAAATTATAACATAGACATTTAAAGATATGTATATATCACTTCATTTTAAGGTATAATAAACTAACCATTCACTAACCCAATATCTACTTTAATGAAAACATATTTCCAAAGCAAAAGAGTGAGAATGTAACACTGTGTTACGTTTTTGTGCATTTCCTTAGTACCTGGCCTAGTAGATGGGTTCTCACTTCTGCACTGACGTTTCATCTCCGCCGACAGCACCCATCTGAAACCTCTGGAAAGCTGCAGTGTACGCTTCCCAGAAAATAAGAGTCAGAGAGGCAAACTATATATTCAGATGATTTAAAAAGCAGTTTTGTCCTTGCAAAGCATCTGAAAAGTTCTTGAGGAATTTAGGGTTCTCTAGATCAAGCTCTTAGAACAATTGTCCTTGGCCAACTGGGACCACACCAGGAGGGGGAATTACTGTCACAAAAGCAGCACCGCTGCTGTATAATTAAGCAGGACTAGACCACACGTGAAAACAACAGTGGCAAAGTTCCCTAAACCGTAATAAAAGTTACGGTTATGTAGCCACTCAAATTGGGTTAATCTAATTAATTAAGTGGAAACGTGTTTACATTATAAAATTAAATACAAAAGATACAAAATTGTATGTTTCACGTGGTCAAATAAAATACCTAGGGGTATATCTTTAAAAATGACTGGAAATTATATCTAAGTTAAGCTGTTAAAACTGTTTTCTAAAAAGGACCATCAAATAAACTGGAAGAAAATGTGTCCAAAATGATCACCTTTGGGAGCATAGATGTGTATTTCCAAATGTCCAAGAAGAATGAGAATCATCTCCATCTCCTGGGCCACGGTGGAATTTTAGGCCAGTGAACTCTTCTCTCCCAGGGTTCCTATTTCTCTCACTTAATGAATCAATTCTTTGTTAGTTAAAATTAGGTCCAGAGAGTCATTTCCCAAATAATTCATTTCCTTTATCTTTGACGAATGGAATTTTCAATAAGGTGTGTCAGCAACTTGTCGTATGATGTGATTTTGTTGAAAGAGGATTTCAGCAGATGTCTATAGACAAACTCTCCCATCGCTACTTTGTTTGGCTTCTTAGGCAGCCTGATGATCTGCTGCAGGACAAGTCATCCATTTCCTTCCCCCAGCTGTTGCTCATGGTACACTCCCGCACTACTGTTCAGTGTGTAACTTTCCCATTTCCCCCTCATCCATTTGTCCTACAGTGTGTTTCTTACCACGATGAATGAACGAGTCTGTCTTTGTGCAGGCTCAGTGTGAGGCTCTGTGCCCTCAGTCTTTCCAGTAAGGCACACAGTCCAGCATCTGGGTTTCAAAGAACCCTCCTCTCATACTTGGTAGGTTTCCATAGCAGTCTGCGCACAGATTGTTTGCTTCTGAGGGAACACATATGCAGTGAATCTGTGCACATGTAATATATAAGTGGTGAATATAGAAATTAATTTGACATGTTACAGAAGTCTCAAGATATTTTAATTGTTACATTCTTTTTAAAAATGTATCTTTATTGTTGAAAATACTGTAGATGTCTTCCTTTCTCCCTCCCATTAACCCTCTCCACTCTGCTCCCATCCCCTCCCCGGGTCTTCACCACACTATTGTCTGTGCCCTATGGGTTATGTATATATGCACTTAAAACGTGTTCACTATACAACTGAATTAGTTTGCCTCAGTTAACATTCATTTACGGTGTAATTTGTTTCAATCAACCTATTTTTGTGTACTTAGTGATGAAATGTTTGAATTGCATTTTCATCTTTATTGGGCTACATAGAAATGTACATCCCTAATGTAAAAAAAAAAAAAAAAAAGGATAAATACATTACAGAGAGTTGATGGTCATGTAAAATTACCAATGAAGATACCACAGTTTTATGAAAGTTTGCAAATATTAATAGTTAACAGTGTTCTATTATAAATGTAGAAATTAATTGCATATGTGCTGCACCATGTGAAACTTCAAGTACATGGATTTTTATAAGAAGCCACAACTAAAAAATGGGATTAGAAAGTCTGATAAGGATGATTTTCCAATGATATAGTTGCCCTTGGTCACCATCTCATTCATTTTACACAACTTTGTCAAATGTTGTCCTGATTCTTTCCGATAATTTCAGAGCGTATGCTTAAATACACCTTCGGATGTTGTTGATGGACCCATAAAAGCCTGGAACAGTAATAGTAAAATTAGTATTTGTTAAGCATTTATTATGTGGTTGGGATTGAGAATTCTCTAATTGTTTCAAATTGCTGTGCGGTAGGTTTGATTATTACTGCAATTTTATGGGTAAACCAACTGAATCTTGGAGAGATTAAGTGACTTGGTTAAAGCCATCCAGTTTAGGACTGACGGAAGAAATTTTATCTTAGAGATTATCTTCCGACCTCCCATTCATAGCTACGAAATATACTACCCAAAACCATAGAGCATCATTAAAGAAAAACGAAGCCAAAAGAAATAAGAGAGGGAAAGTTAAACTATTTACTAGAACTAATGAAACCTATAAAAGTGAAAGAGGGGAGGCCTAGGAGCCAAGTTCACCTTCCGCTGGGATCCTTTGCCTAGGGAGGAAGCAAGACAGCAGCCCCTCTCCCGAGTCCTTCAGTTAACCTCCCAGGCCTAACCTTGAATATGACTCTCTGAGTCTTTGGGTGAGCTTATTTGTATTCACATGATTTAGCACAGGGAGGCTTTTTTGAGATTCTCCTTGTTGTTCATTGCACTTTTCCAGAAGGCCTAGCTCCCTACTCTGTATCAGGAGAGTCATCGTTTTTGAGGCATTATCAGCAATGAAGGGTCCTTCCTCGACTCTTCTATTTTATATTAATTCTTCTCGCTAAGGATGCCTATTTATTATTTTTTTCTTTAAATATAGACTAGTACTTCATATTTATTTTATTTTTTCAACTTGTCAGGGCATTTTTTTTATTTGCTACTGATGGTAGTTCTAAGTAAAGAAAATTAAAATTTTACATTATTAGCATGAAATTTACCATTCATATTTACATTGTGCAGTATCATAGCACTTCATATTTAAAAGGCCTAACTTCCATGCTTTGTTAAGATAGATACACGTATTTGTATATATGAAAAGCTTCATTGATTTAGTGGTAGAATCTCCTCTACTGTATTATAACTTTCCGATTTTATTGTTGCTTTTTTTATTCTTATTTGTTCCTTTCTACCATTTAGGACTATTATAATCATTCGTTTCTATTTTGCATCATTTCTCCAATTCGTTATAAAAATTCTTTCCCAAGTCCATCTAGCAATATAACACAGCTTTAAGACAAATCCGGCACTTCAAGAAAACAGGCTTCTAGTTTAGTCATCTCCACTTTGGATTATCATCTCCAGAGGAACTCTGAACCACTGTGGTTCGCCATGGTGACTACTTCAGAAATTGTGAAAAACAGCTTATTTTTCCCCAAGATCAGTCATTCAAAGTTCCAAGAGCTCCTGCTTATTATTTTTTTTGTTTGTTTGTTTTCATTTGTTGTGGTTTTTTTTGTACTAGTCTCTAGTATCTACCAAGAACCAATTAATAGTTATTAACACCAGCCTTTGAAAGTCAATTAGTTGTAAACTACCCCAAAATCAGAGCACAAGATCATTAACAATTATACAAAATTCATTAAGCTCACCTTTTATGAAAAAAAAAATCTTGCTTCCTGCCAAATCTAGTAAGTTTTTGTAGGAGAATTAAGACCTTCCATTTTCTTTCTGCTTCCGTGGCTTGGTCCCCCTGACAATAAAGTAAATTACACTAATTTTCTCTTTGTAAAGCTACCTCGGGCTCTTTGTGATGAATAAATAAATTTCTCCCTAATTAACATCCTGATTAGTTTATCATATAGGCTGTGGGAAAGTTTCCTGTTTCCTAAAGTTACATTCTTTTCTACCATCTTCATACCTGGCTGATGGGGTACTCACTGAAACAGGAGTATCACAGAAATCTCTTTTGCCCTTCCTGTCATTGCTATGCATAATTATACCTCTTTTGTGTTTTCCTCTTTTTCATTTTGCCTTCCTTTCTTCCTTCCTTTGATAGATCACACATTTGTTTACTTCATGTCCTCCTGTCTCAGAATTTATTGTCAATTTCATCTGATGTGGAAAAGAATGAAGACAGTCCAGTTCTAATTTTGTTTTGAATTATTTAATTTCATTACATTACTGCTGTATAGATGACAACCAATCCAGAATATCCTGTTTTGCTTCATTACTATATTGTTTGTCTTCTGATTTAGTTTTATAGCAAAATTTAAGTATACTTATACAGGTTAACTTGGCCTGTTAAAAACATCTCTCACAATAAAGTTGGCAATAAGCATATAATGTAAACCATTTTCAAGTATTCATGTGCAACGACACAATATAGAAAAACAAACATTAAACTTTCAATTCCTGATGATAAACGTTTAAAAGAGACATTTATAGATGTACATTTAAAATTTTTAAGTTTTAATTCTTAATGATAGGACCTTTAAACGGTTATTTAAAACTCTAGATTTTTCAAAGTGCTGTAGATAAGAATACTGTCCAAAAAGTGTGGTTATTCTATTGGACTTTGAATTTGAGATAATTTCATTCAGTGCACATTAGCGGCAACCTGCACAATAAACTTTCTATCCTAGACTCATCCTGACATGCTCCAAGAAATTGGGCAAGTGAAAAATATGCTAATATTTTTGCCATTATAAACTATTTCCATGTAAAATCTTTTTAATATAGCAGAACAGAGGTTCTGAAGTTGTTCGTCTTTTTAGGCGTTAATTTGTCAACATTACATTGAAACAAACATGTCATGTGCCCTGATTGGTTTTTCTCAATGGTTAGAGCATCAGCCTGATGACTGAAGGGTCTCAGGTTCAATTCCTGGTCAAGGGCGCATACCTTGGTTGCAGGCTCCATCTTCAGCCATGTGGGGACACATGTAGGAGGCAACCACCCAGGTGTCTCTCTCATATTGATGTTTCTTTCTCTCTTCCTTCCATCACTCCTCCTCTCCATTCTATCCTAAAAGAAAAATGGAAAAAATATCCTCAGGCGAGGATTAAAGAAAAAAAAGTGTCATATAATTTACCTTCCTGCTTCTCAGATAGACTTAATCAAAATTAAGCTGCTTTATGTAAGTACTAAAGGTTCTATAATGAATTTTTATTAACTTACAGCACAAAATATGTACCTGGAATTTCAGAACCTATATATTTTTTTAACATCATAAAAATTTTAAATATCATTGTGTAGGCTTAACAGAGCTATTTTTTTTATCATTTAAAAACTGTGTTTCATAATAAAGTAATTCTATCATTTGCATTGTCTTAAAGTGAGGACATCTCAAACATCAAAATAAATAAAGCACGTAGAATAAATGAGCCAAATATAAAATCCTTTTAGGGTTAGACTTCCCAGCAGGTACAAACCCTACTTTATAGAAAGAATACAATTGCAGAGTTTTCAAACTGCAGATTTTCTCATTAAAATGTTTACATGTTTTACATGTTGTAAAAGTCTTGATTTCATAATGATTTAGTATTACTTTATGAAATTGAATTTGCATTTATTTAATAGGCTCCTACTAAATCCAAGGTTATAATTTTTTTTTTAAATCGGAATTTTTTAGGTTTATTAAGTTTGATGATGTTTTTAAGATGACCTGAAGTCCAGGGTATTTTCTAAAAAAATGGACTAGGTTAAAAGTAGAGTGCTGTTTATGCACTCAGGACTGGGGTAAATGCAAGTGAAAAGGTTTGCTTTTGAATTTGATTATAAGACATATATTAGAAGCAAGATTAATTAGCAATGGGGTACAATAAACTAAATGACTTATCTTACCTCTCAATTATTATTTTTAAAGGAAAAGTTAAACTCATAGTGTATGCTCTATAACATCACTATGACCCAAATTCTGCCCATTTTTAAAACACTAACATAATTTTCAAAATAAAACATAGTGTTTTTAATATTCAAAGATCTATGATATTTACTGTGCATAGTGGATAAATAAGATCTGTAAAACCTAACACATGAATCAGAATATAGCAAAGGTTTGTACAGCGTTATTGTTTCTTGTTAAAGCCATTTATGAAAACTTTTTCTGAGCTATTTCCTTTTATTCTAAGACTAGAGGCCTGGTGCACAAAAATTGGTGCACTCAGGGGGTTGCTCAACCCAGCCTTGCCCTCTCATAGTCTGGAACCCCTCGGGGGATGTCCACCTGCCGGCTTAGGCCCGCTTCCTGGAGGATCGGGCCTAAGCTGGCAGTCAGACATCCCTCTGGCAGCCCAGGAGCCCTCAGGGGATGTCCACTTGCCAGCAGGAAGCAGGCCTAAGCTGCAGTAAGACATCCTTAGTGCTGCTAAGGAGGTGGGAGAGGTTCCCACCACCACTGCTGTACTGGCAGCCATCAGCCTGGCTTGTGGCTGAGCAGAGTTCCCCCTGTGCGAATGCACTGACCACCAGGGGAAGCTCCTTCATTGAGTGTCTGCCCCCTGGTGGTCAGTGTGTGTCATAGTGACCAGTCATTCTGCTGTTAAGGTTAATTTACATATTACCCTTTTGTTATATAGGATTATATAAGATAGAGGCCTGGTGCATGGGGGCCGGCTGGTTTGCCCTGAAGGGTGTCCTGGACCATGGTAGGAGTCCCGCTGGGGTGACTGGCCAGCCTGGGTGAGGGGCTGAGGGGTGTTTTCAGACTGACCACACTCCCTTCAAGGTGGGGGTCCCTGCTGAAGTGCCTGGCCATCCAGGGTGAGGGGCTGATGGCTATTTGCAGGCTGGCTGCAGCCCCTTCAGTGTGGGGGCCCCCCCTGGGGTGCCTGGCCAGCCTGGGTGAGGGGCTGAGGACAATTTTCAGGCTGGCCACAACCTCTTCAGAGTGGGGGGTCCTGCTTTGGTGCCTGGCTAGCCTGAGAGAGAGGCTGATGGCTGTTTGCAGGCTGGCCATGGCCCCTAGTGACCCAAGCTCCCAGCAAGGCTGGCTAGAAGCAGGTATATGGGATTTATTTATCTTCTATAGTTGAAACTTTATTGCCTTGAGTGGAAGCCACAGCTGGCCAGGGCAGGCAGGAAGCTTGGATTCCTCCATCACTGGGGCAACCAAACCTCCTCTGCTTGCTCCAGCTTCATGGCTGCCAGTGGCCATCTTGGTTGGGTTAATTTTGTCACTCTGATTGGCTCCTGGGTGTGGTTTTGAGTGTAGCAGAGGTGTGGTCATGTCTCTCTTTTATTAGATTAGATATTTCTATTTACCTCTAGTTATAACAGGAAAGCCATGGCCACTTTAGACTGACCAGGTTTTTCACTCACATTTTATTCACCAAGGAATATACATTAAGAAATTATATTCTCAGGTACTTGCTGATTGATCTTTTATTCCTAGCCTTTTGTTTAAAATAATTTCATTTGCACTCATACATTTTTCAGCTTTCTTTGATTTTCTCCTTAGTTGTTTTTTTTTTTTTTAAATTCCAGATTAAACAGACTGTTGTTTTTTTTCCAAGTGGACCCTTGATCAGATTTAAAAATACAAAAAAAATATACCGAGAAATTACTGGTAAGAGTAATTCAAAAGTTAGTTGTTGATTTGGTAAACTGAGGATTTTCAGAAAATATTTATGTAGGTTCTGATTATCCAATTAGAGAATCAACCTACCTAATTATAGCATATATGTGTGCTTAAACCTATTATAAATTTTTGGGTTATTGAATGAATTAAAACATTTTATCATATAAAACAGCTGAGAAGTTGAGCAAACCAAGAACTTCAAAAACAACTTTTTTTTTTGTTATCCTAAAATGAGAAAAAAACAAAACAAAACATTGAAAACTCGGTTTCTAGTCAAAACAGTTGTTTCTGTTTTCATCTTATGGACGTTCTAATTTAAGGCATTCCATTCTGTATACTTAATTTCCCTGAGAATCTTAAGTGGAAATGATCTGTGTTGTCCTCAGCCAGTCATGAAGGTCTGGTATGCAGATGCTGTATTTCATTCTAATGAAGTTACAGTGGTAGATGGATTGATTTCGTGACTTGGTTAAGAGAGTAAAATATGCTATGATAAAATGAATAAAGGCCATATTTTTATGTCATTTTGGAGGAATGAACTGAATTTAATGAGTCTAAAATTATTTTAATCTCCTCTATTTCCCTACCAAATACCAACTATACTTCTATTTGTTTATTTTGGTGGTGCATTAATAACACATGGACTCAGCAAATATTACATTTGCGATGAATCACATTGAAAAGGATCGGCAGCAAATTCTTCTTTCATGGACAAGGATAAAATTTAAAAAAAAAATAAGATGATATAATTGTAGGAGTAGTTTCAACCCTCCTACCCGAAAAGCAGAAACATTCCAGCAGTACTGTTTTTTGTCTCTATCAATGTTTGGCAGGATAAAACCTATTGTGTATATGATTTATCATTCATTTACTGTGGTTTGGCTATATATTTTTTTGTTTTAGAAAAATCTCTTATAAGAAATTCTGTCCAAAATGCTGACAACTTAATGGGGGGATAAAGAAAAGAATAGAAGCAGGAGGAAAGTGGAACCTAAATGGGTAGGATAATGATACAGTTACATCCTTCTTACAATTAAAGGCATAATCTATTTTAAAATGCTATGTCCCTCTTATATAAAAAATGAAATAATAAATGTTTTTTTTATTGAAAGAGTAAGTTCAGTCATCTTACCACTTAAGGAACTAGCATCAGTTGAGTTTAATACAAATTTTTGATCTAAGTTTTCTTAGCTTGTGTAGGTCAAATAGAGAGTTAAGCAATGACTTCATGCAGAGGGTAATACATTGGCAATGTTCTTTCGTGTAATCTTTTATGTCCAAGAACTCTGTGAATTTGTTATTACATCATTATAAGTTTTTTATTTTAAATGTTAATACTATTATTTTGACAAAATTTTATTTTCAGCTAGAACATGGTGACATTTTTATTTCTCCCTTTTTCTTCAGAACAGTAAGCTTATAGTATATAACTTGAGAGTAAGCATTAGTGTGTTGAGATAGCATATGTTCCCAATAGGTAACTGACACATAAAAGAAGAAAAATGTGATTTAATGAAGCAATTTCATTATTTTAAACTTAACATATGGTTTGAGAAGAGGATAAAATCAATGAACAATGTGGACCTACAAGCTCAGAGTAAAAACTATTTCTTAAGTTAGATTCCATGTTTTATGACTTTTTAATGTTGTAATTATCAAAGCTTTTTTTTAAATTTCTCCCAAGAATATATTATGGAAAATAAAGCAACATTTCAAAATTTGATTTCAATTCTATAGATAGCGTAGCACGTCAGATTTTATTGCAAAATGACAAAGAAAAGAAAAACTTGTTCTTCATATTTTATATTAATTAACTCATCTATGTTGAATTATACCTTATCCATCCAAACATTTATTTCCACTATGTAATATATGGTATGTAGGATCACATAAATATATTAGACATTTGGAACATATACAAAAAGTAATTTATCTCATAAAGAAGTGTCACTGATGATAAGTCATTATTTTTGGATCCCTTTTTAAAAATTTATTTCAGGATATTTTGAGAACTAGCATAATTGATAACCAAACTTCCAAAAACACTTCTATTATATTAAAAAAGAAAGAAGGACACATGTCCATGAGTCTGTATGTGTATGTATGTGTATATATAACATAATATAATACATATTAAATATGTATTACATGTAGTTGTTACAGATTAATTTGATACTTATTTTTACTAATTCAAATTTGCTTGCCTATTAGCTGCCAAGGTGACCTATCAAGTCTCCCATTACTTAATCTCAATAAATATTTGTTGTTATAATGAAAGTGAGTGAATGATGTGGCAGTCTGACTCCAATCTGCTTACTTTCCTATAGTTACAGATGTTTTTCAGGATGCAAGAGCATATTGTTGCAAAAATGTACGACCACCACCCTCACCCTCTCCACACACACACATGCTATAGCCATATTGCATAACTGAGTCCATGAGACATCCCACATGTCATCATTCCTGCTTATTCTTGGCCCTTCATATGACAGCATGAGCCAGCAGCTTCTTGTCTTACTATAGGAAAGGGAATATTTTAAAAATTGAATTGAATTTTTTTGAAATTCTGTTACATACTCTGAAATAGAGGCAAAAGGTACCATGCTGGGTCATAGGAGGGATCACAAAATCCTCAATTTATAATATAGTATTTTAAAAATAAAACGTAGCCCTGACCGGTTTGGCTCAGTGGATAGAGCGTCAGCCTGCGAACTGAAAGGTCCCAGGTTCGATTCCGGTCAAGGGCATGTATCTTGGTTGCGGGCACATCCCCAGTGGGAGGTGTGCAGGAGGCAGCTGATCAATGTTTCTCTCTCATGGATGTTTCTAACTCTCTATCCCTCTCCCTTCCTGTCTGTAAAAAATTAATAAAAATATATTTTTTAAAAAAGAAATGTAGTGAATTTATAGAGGCTTCTTCCGGAGGCCTATCCAAGATGTGATATTGCTAGAGGAGATCAAGCAAGGCTCTAAGTCCATGTAGAAATGTGGCAATGTATTATATATGGCAAGGATGGGACAGAGTTTTTAAGGTCATCTAAATCATTAGGAATATTAACATTGACTTCATATACGTACGATGAATAAATATTTGTCCTATACAGATTTCTAACAGCTGATCATTTAAAAAGATACTTTCTAATGTGTTACTTTAAAGTGTGTGTTTGTATGTATGTATATGCATGCACACATGCTTTTCTGAGCTCATATAACTTGGTATTTATACAACTAATCTTCTGTCTTAAAAATAATCTGGTTTCCAAGGAGTATCACAAAATACACACAACCCATCGTATCTTCACTCTCTCAATCACTAACAATTCTTCAAGGGCACCAAGTGTTATGGCAGATTAAGTTGAAAACATTCCAAGGGTTACTTAAATTTGTTTTAAGTAATAAAAGAAATAAAGATAATTCAGATATACAAGTTATGAAAATAAAACAGCAACCATGGTAATTAAAAATTTAGGTGCCTGTTGAAACCATTGTGCTCTGAATCTTTCTTTGGTTTCTAAGCAGCATTGTTAATGATACTTTCCCAGAATTCTAAATTTGGACTTTAAATATAGCATAGCAGACACTGTATGTTTAACAAGTAAATGAAAAATAAAGTTGAATATATTCATTGTTACTAGTAAACATCTTTAATATGGGAGAAATACAGAATGCAGTGACCCCCCCACAAAAAAAAAATGCTTGTGCCAGTAAAATTTGAGTCATCGGTTTACGATTTTCACATGGTGCAAATCACAAAGAAACTATTTTTCCAGTTTGTTTAAAAAAACATATTTGTATTGAAATGACAATGATGAGAGAGAACCATTGATCTCCCTTCTGCATATCCCACACTGTGGATACAGCCCGCAACCCAGGCATGTGCCTTGATCAGGAATCGAACCATGACCTCCTGATTCACAGGTTGATGCTCAGTCGCTAACCACACTGGCTGTGCTATTTTTCCAGTAAAAAAATTAAATTACTAACATACATTTTGTGTTGGATTAAGTTTTCAGTGAAAATTAAATGCCCCAACCATAGCAAAGCACTTGATTAGTCCCTACAACATATTAAGAAGTATTGGCAAATATGTTTGGGAACAATAGAGGAGATGATATAATATGAATAGGACTTTGGGAATGAAAAGAGGAAATATGGGTTGATATGAGGGACATTTTCATGATCAATGCAATAGAGATTGACATAGATTAACTGAAAGACCATGAAACTATATTGATGTGGAACATAAAGAAAAAAAGAGATGTCAAAGTTAAATCTAGTTTACTGGCTTGTGTGATAAACAGATGGATCCCTAGTAGGTCACTTTGGGGGACTCGAGGCAGCAAGAATGTAATTTCAAGTAGGATATATTGATATAGCAGGAGATGTCAAGCAGGCAGAGCTATAAATCTTGAGCTCAGAGGAGAAGTCTGGCCTAGAGATGTCATTGTTATATAGGATAATAAATATATACAAGACTATCCAAAGACAATTGTGGAAAAGAAGAGAGGATCTGTAATAAATTCTAGGACAAAATATCAATAAAGTGGAATGCTACTAAGATACCAGACTTATTTATTCAGAAAACACTTTTCTGACCTTGGAGCCTGATTTAAGTCTCCATACCATATGCTTTTATAGAGCTATTTATTATTCTTCAATCTCACTGAGTGTTTTATATTTGTCTTTTGTTTGTTTGTTTGTTTGCTTTGTTTTGTTTTGGCTGCAAAAAGCTTTATTACTTCCATTTAGTCCAATGCATGGGAGAGAGCTTCAGCGTGGTTAAAAGACTGGCTAATAGTTTTGGGGAGAGGCTCAGGTAAAAGCCAGACACCAGGGGATGCAGAGGGCCCTCAAAGGCTTCTGGGCTCCAAAGGCTCCTGGTCGAGCTTGAGGGGGAGCCTTTTGAAGAGACTCTCGCCCAGCCCAGCCTGGGGCTGGCAGCCTGTGGGTGTTAGTCAGGTGTCGCCCATGGTCTTGATGAGTTTCACCTCCTCACCCCGAAAGTGGTTCTCCAGGAAGTCACAGAGCTGAGGGTCTGTGCGGGTAGAACCCAGGGCCTGCAGGTCCACAAGGGCCTGGTTCAGGTTCCTCTCCAAGGCCAGGGCAGCTTCCATGGTGTCCTGAGTTTTGCGCACTAACCTTGGCGAGGCTTCAGCAGGTCCTGGAAGAGAACGCAGCCACCATGCATTTTGCATCTTTAGGAGATAGATGCTCAGCACCTCACGCTTCTTCTCCACCAACTCTTATAAGAAGGGGCCCTCCTGAGCCACATCCTCACCAGCGAAATAGAAGCCCAGAGACCGGTAGGTGTGGGAGGCCCGCAGATGCAGGCTGGCCGGGGGGTTGGCCGCAGCCTCCACCTGGTGGAATAACTCTGACGGATTTGGGAGCTCATGGTTGTTCGGCAATAAGAACTTAAGGTAGAAAAAACAAACAAAAAATGGTGTGTTGGCTGGTCTCAGGTGGTTCTGAAGGTGGTGACTGGATAAGACGCAGACGAGTGGCCTGAGGCTGGAAGAAGGGGCGTCCCTGGGTCTGTTTCGTCCAAACACTGTTGGGGCAGGAAACAGATCCGGGACCGCCAAGGGCACTGCTATTTGAGTGGGTTTTTTTGTTTGTTTGTTTTTTGTGTTGTTGTTTTTTTAAATAATATTACCCTGGCCAGCGTGGCTCAGTTGGTTGGATGTTGTCCTTGCACCAAAATGTTGTCAATTCAGATCCCCACTGTGGGGCACAGCAGGAGGTAGCTGAGTCAATGTTACACTCTCACTTCAGTGTTTCTTTCTCTTCCTCTCTATTTTTAAAAAAAGTAAGTCCTATAATTTAATATTCATGACATCAGGCCCACACCTATTTTTATAGTTTTGTTTGTTTGTTTGTTTGTTGTTTTTGTATCTCCAACACCTAGCAAATTTTGGGATGTTGTGGGGGTTTAAAAATATATTTATTGAGAAAAAGAGAGAAGATAGACAGGGAGCATGAGCATGATGGAAGAAGAAGAAGAAAAAAAGAGTTGAAGCTATAAAATTATATTCACTAAGGAAACAAATGAAGCTGGGGGAAAATGATAAGTAGGAAATGAAGTACATCATGTAACTCTTATGCAGAAAAAACAACTACCCCAAAATTTAAGTACTCACTATATGAACCAAGTGAATGATTCTTAATTACAACATGATGAATTTTACAGCTTGATATGCAGACACACACATAGTCACACACAGCTGCCACTGAGATAAATGCATAGGGTTCCTTAATGCCAGTCGCCAGCCCATAGCCCCTCCAGTAAAATTAACTATAACCATAGTTCAGTTCCTCCTTTCCTTAAATTCATACAAATGGAAATATGCAGCATGTAGTTTTGGAGACTAGCATTTCCTCAACTTTATAACTATCAAATTCATTTTGGTATTTTGATCATTATTTCTATTCCAAAGAAGGTAATCAACTCTAAATCTAAAAATGACTTCAGAAATATTAAATCATTACTTTTAAAGAAATAATTTTTATGGCCAAAAAGGAAAACCAAAATCCCAGTTAAAGCTGAGTGAATTTGCATTTTGTAAACTATATGGAAAAACTACTCTTAACGTTAAATATGTGTTAACAAATATTTAGTATTTTCTATCATATATAATAGTCCAACAAAATAATAATTTTTTACCTATTTCTTTTTTAATACTAAAGTGTAAAGACTTTAGCAAAGCCACATTACTTTTTTATGGTGAAATTTTTCTTTTGGCGGTATTTTTGTTGACTTTTAAAAATACATATTTTAGTTTTAGAGAAATTTTAGGTTTATAGCAAAATTAATGGAAAGTGCAGAGTTTCCATATTTGCCCTGCTCCATGCAAATCCAAACTCTGCTGCGGACAACATACACATTAATTTTTAAAGTCAGCTTTACTGAGGTATAATATACATATTATAAGATTGGCCGTTTAAAGTGTAAATTTCATGAGTTTTGACAAATGTATACAATTATCTAGCTCACACCATAATCATGACATGAAACATTTCAATATCTTTATGCCCCTCAGCATGATTTCATTTAATTTTTGTCCACTGGCAGCCACTTACCTGCTTTATGAATCCAGTTTTGCATTTTCTATGATTTCGTAAAAATGGTATTGCAGGGAATGCATTCTATATGACTAGCTTCTTTTCCTTAGAAAATGCATTTAAGAATAATTTTGTTGTTGCACATGGTCTGTTCTTTTTTATCGGTAAGTAGTTTTATATGGATCTACCATAATTTGTTGATCTAGTCACTAGTTGATGGAAATGTGTTTTGTTCTGTTTTAGTTTTTGCCTACTAAGAATAAAGCTACTCTAAGTTTTGAATAGACTCTTGGTTTAATGTGTGTTTTCATTTGGTACATGCCTAGCACAGACTGCTGTGTTGTATGGGGGGTGATGTGTTCACAAAAAGACTGCTAAATGTTTTCTGAAGTAAGTATACAATTTGCATTCTCACAAATAACACAGGAGAATTCCACATCCTCATTTACTCTTGGTGTTATCAGTATTTTAGTGGTAGGCATAAAGTGGAGTGTGTTGATATTTTGCTTTTCCCTAATGACTAATGATCCTGGTCTTCTTTCTCATCATTTGCCATTCATATTTATCTTTGGTAAAATGTCTATACAAATGCTGTACACATTGTTTAAATAGAGTAGTTTACCAGTTATTAAGTTGTAGAAGTTCTTTATATATTCTGGCTGCAATTTTTTTTCAGATTTTGAGATTATTTCTTCCCAATGTGTATCATACCTTAGTTTTTCTTAACAGAGTCTTTCAAAGATCAAAAGTTTTTAATATTGAGTAAGTCTAAGGATTCTATCCTATACTTCATGCCCTGTGAGGTCTTCCCACTATGGATAATGAAAGCATAAACTATGATCCTTTAGATCCATTGTTTTCTGCCCACTCCTCTTTAAAGTGCGTCTTTTTCCTTCCTGGTGTAGTCTACTCGCGCACATGGGAAGGTCAGTAATCTGCCAAAGACCCGAGGAGACTCCTCTGCAGATATACAGAGGTATCTGTTTTCTGATCTGTAGCTTTCCCTTTTCTAGGACTCTGGCCATCCAAGTCTAACTGCTTTCCCCTTTCAGAACGTGGTTCTCTGTAAACCCACCTCAACAAAAATTTTCTTCTGGACTTGAGTCTTCTCCCCTTCTCTGCACTAAGGTCTGGATACTGCCCCTATACAATTAGTTGATGTCATTTTGGAGCTTACCTTATTAATTTGCCTTCTCTGATGGATTAAACTCCTGCACCACTAGTTGTGCAGTGTCTTCAAACTATTCTTTTATGCATTTTGTATTTTTTTTCTAGCTGTTGAAAGCAGAAGGGTAAATCTGGTCCCTGTTATTCCGCATTGGCCTGAAACATTAGTTTTTATCTTGCACAATATTGGCAGTATTGCCAAATATCCGTATTGAGTGGATTGGCAAACATTTCCATTTGAGCAAATTTTAAAGCCAGAAATATTTGTCTTCTAAAAATTCTAATGAATCCTTTGCAACAATGTTAATGTCTTTGAATAAAGTCATATTACTTTAAATAATTTGTATGTTTATATACTTTTAACTTTCTATGTGTATCTTGCATGACTCCTTTTTTCCTGACTCATATCATGAACGTTTTATTGACAGCTCCACTTGGCTGTCCCATAAGCACATCAGCTACTTCTCAATGCCAGATTATCCTCAACAGACAAGTGTTTCCTTAGAGAATCAGTTTTTGGCAGAGGATGAGGTAGGATTCAATAATCACTCTAGAGGATTTAGTTTGAGTAAGACTGAATTAAATTACTTTTTTAAGTATCCTAGCTGCTTAGCTCAGTTATAAGCAATTTAATGCAGTCATAGGCAATTTAATCAATCTATCTGTATTAATTTTCCATATGTTTGACCATAGAAATATTTCAAAAATTACATTGGATCATATAATACTCCTGCTTTCCAGCCTTCCAGTCTTTTCCATTGCCTGGAGGACAGAGCTAAAATTCTTAAACATGGCATCCAAAACACTTCACAATGTGACAACGGTTTTCAATTCCAAGTTCATCTCTACCTCTACTCCTAAAAAGCAGTATGAGCTTGTGGTTAAGTTTGTGGACTCCTGAGTTCAGACATTTTTATTTCTTTTTTTTTTTTGGTATATATTTTAATTGATTTTGGAGAGGAAGGGGAGGAAGGGGAGAGATAGAAACATCAATGATGAGAGAATATCATTGATCAGCTGCCTCCTGCATGCCCCCTACTGGAGATCAAGCCTGCAGTCCAGGCTTGTGCCCTGAATGGAACTCTGACCTCCAGATTCATAGGGCAATGCTCAATCACTGAGCCATACTGGGGGCCAGAGATTTTTATTTCTTAAGTGCACATTAATATGACATTTTTGAAAGTACTCTAATCCTGAGTTTGCTGTACTTAGGTAAATGACTCTTGATAGTTACAGTAGTACCCACATCACACACATACTTGTGAGAATTAAATGAGAGTATACATTTCAAAAATATTATGTGGTGTATGGTATTGGTAAGTATTCATTAAGTACTTATTTTTATTATTCATTCACAATTATGGTAATTATATTACCAACTAATTATAACTATATTTACCAACTTCACTAGGCTGTGTGCTCATGCAAGAGATATGGAAAATATACATTTAAGATGAGTCTATTTAAAGAGCTCTTATTTTACCTGAAGTATTTATTTAGTAGAAAACTAGAATTTGAATACCTACTCTTTCAAAATTTTAAAACTTTTTCTTCTTTTTAGTCTTTATTGTTAAGACTATTACAGATATTCTCCCGCTTTTAACCCGATTGTCCCACTCCATCTAGTTCCTGTCCCGCCCCAGGCCCTCACCTCCCTACTGTCTGTGTCCATGGGCAATGCATATATGCATATAAATTCTTTAGCTAATCTCATCTTGCCCCTTTGCCCTCTTTCCTTTTGAGATTTTTGTTTGTTCTATGTTTTCATGTTTCTGGTCTTATTTTATTCATTACATTACTTTCTTCATTAGATTCCACATATAAGTGAGAACACGTGATACTTATCTTTCTCTGAGTGGCTTATTGCACAGCATAATAAATTTCAGGTCCCCTCGTGCTGTATCAAAGGGTAATACAGCCTTTATTATAGTTGTATAGTATTCCATCATGTAAATATATCCTAGCTTTTTATTTTTTTATTTTTATAAACACTTTTATCGATTTTAGAAAGGCAGGGGATGAGAGAAACATCAATAATGAGAGAGAATTATTGATAGGCTGCCTCTTTCACACCCCTCACTGGAGATTGAGCCTATAACCCAGGCATGTGCTCTGACCCAGAATTGAACCATGACCTCATGGTTCATAGGTCGACTCTCAACTACTGAGCCACACTGGCCAAGACCCATCATTTTTTCTAAATTCTCCATTTAATTTATTCAAACAAACCAGGTTCTTGTGCTCTTGACATTCACAGTATAGAAATGAAATAGGTTATCTCCCCAAAATGTAATTGCAAATATTGATAGGTATTCCAAAGAAAAGTAATAAAGTTTCTATAGTAGCCAAGAATAAATGAATCTGACTTGAGAGTTTGGGAAAGGCTTCCTTGTGGTGGTAATTCATAAGAAGGCATGCAAAGAATGAGTAGAAACTAATTTGTTTGGTGATGGGAAGGTAGGAAATGCATTGTGGACACAGATTTTAAGGTGTGAGGGAGGATAAACTTCTAAAATATCAATAGAATCTTTTAGTTAAAGGGGTTTCTTTGGAATTATGGTGACATTTTCCAGTCCTTAAAGGTGTTACAAGAAGGGGTGTCTAGGTAACATGTTCAGAATTGTAATTTTAAAAATCACTTTAATGGCTAGCATTGTGGAGACTACATTGAAGGGCAGCTAGAGTTCATGGAAGAATAAGGGGGCTGTTGCCGCCATTCAAGTTAGAGATGATTGTGGTTTGACATGGATAACTGTCAGTGAAGATGGAGAGAAGCAGAGAGAATAAAGAGCTAATCAGAAGGCATTATCTGTGGAACCAGCTGATGGAATGAATGGGGGTAAGACTCAATAAGACCATGGTTCAGACACCAGATTCATGAACTGGTATGAGAAATGTGAAATCTTGTCTTCAAATATTCTTTGAATATTGATAAAACAAATATACAAACCAATATTTGAAAACAATATTTAAATACCTAATATTGCATATTTAGCTATTGCTTAATAAATGGGTGCTAGAAGGACATATTAAAGTTAGACATGTGATTATGTTAGCTGCAGAGAGCACAGAGAGTAGTTGCTTACCATATGGTTGATATTGTGGTATTTCATGTCTATATGAAGTGGAGACTTTACTTATCAGATCATTCTAGCAATTATGTTCAAAGACTTATTTTTTCAAGTTATCCTTTTATTGTTTTTAAATTGCCTCACTTCTCTATTTTACTTTGGAACTATAGCATATTAAATTCAGAAACTTGGATTTCAGAAGATTTGTAATTTCCCTATTACATTTCAATTTTTTAAACAAATTTTATAATTTGGATTTTATACATCATATAAATTCATACATATATAAAATAATTATATATAAACTATCAATATTATAGTTGACCTAATACAAATATTTCATATTATATATGTATATATTAGAGACCCAGTGCACAAAGTTAGTGCAAGGGTAGGCCTTCCTTCCCCTGGCTGCCAGCTTCACAGCCCCAGCTTTAGTAGCCCTGGTTTTTGCAGCTTCTGCTCTGCCCCCCACTCACACTCAACTTGACCTGGTGCTGCCCCAGTCTGCCACCACACACACCCAGTTCCCTGATTCTCCCCCAGAGCCCTTCTAATTGATCACTCTGCTGGCCAGTGACCTGGGCCTCCCTCTGTGGGGTGATCATGGGGCAATGGCAGGGCCCCCAACCAATTGCATCACATCCACCTTAGTTGGCCTTGCGCCAGTGCATGTCATAGTGTGGTTGTCCAGACAGTTGTTCTGTTCAGTCTTTCAGTCAATTTGCATATTATGCTTTTATTATTATAAATTACTAGGGGCCCGGTGCACAAAAATTTGTGCACTCGGGGGGGGGGGGTTCCTCAGCCCAGCCTGGATGAGGGGCTGAGGGCTGTTTTCAGGCTGCCCACAGCTCCCATTGACCCAATGTTCCAGAGAGGCTGACTGGAATCAGGTTCTGAGGTTTATTTATCTTCTATAATTGAAACTTTGTTACCTTGAGCAGAGTCCTAGGCAGGTTACGAAGCCTCCTGTTTGTTTCAGCTCCGTGGCTTCTATAATAGAAACATGGTTGCCGTGAGCAGAGGCCCAGCCAGCCTAGGCAGGCAGTTGCAATGGAAGCCTCCTGTTTGCTCTAGCTCCGTGGCTGCTGGCCTCCATCTTGGCTGGGTTAATTTGCATACAGTCACTCTGATTGGCTGGTGGGTGTGACTTGGATGGTGGGCATGGCTTAGGTGTCTCAGAGTGGTGTTTAATTTGCATATTACTCTTTTATTAGAGTAGATTATAGATGTATACATATAACTTTCTAAATATATTTAGATAAATTTATCTTGAATTTATTATAATTCTATGGCTTATAATCTGAATGTCCTAGCTAGTATATAAAATTGTTAGAGTTAAAAGATACTCTTTGCCCAGACAGTGTGGCTCAGTGGTTGAGTTTCCATCTATGAACCAGGAGGTCACAGTTCGATTTCCAGTCAGGGCACAGGCCTGGGTTGCGAGCTTGATCACCAGTGTGGGGCGTGAAGGGGGCAGCTCATCAATAATTCTCTCTCAGCACTGATATTTTCATCTCTCCCCCTCTCTCTTTCTCTCAGTAATAAATAAAATATATTTTTTAAAAATACTCTTCAATCACAAATGCTATTCTCAATCAAGGAATATGTATCTCATTGGATTATTAATATATATTAATATATTGTTTAAAATCTGCCCATGAAAATCTCACTTTATCACATTTCTTCTTAAGAATTTATAGTTTATTATTATATTCATATAAATATTCCATTAAATACACATTTAAACTATTTACTTTAATAATATCACATCCAGGAATTATAAAAGTATAAGTAAATATTTATTTTCCTTTATAATATTTAAGCAATCTGAAAATAAAAATCTTAATATCACATTATGCTAATTTTGAAAATGTTTTCTGTACAAAGTAAAAATCCATTTAATTTTCTTTCTGAAAATTTTTTTTATCCTCCCTACATGTTTTTTTCTTTCTAAAATTATTTAAAATATCTGAAATGATGACTTGAGTTCTAGAATTATTTTTCCCTGTAATTAATGTAGGTAAAATGGTTCCTCTTTGAATGTTGGAATATTTTTTCAGGAATACTACCACTAATATGTTCTTTAAAGATGTTATGTAAATGGTCATGGTAAGGCCTTGAAAACTGCTATTGAAATTGAGAAAATGGAATACTCTTCAGACCTACTTCACAGCATTCTTCTGTTTGCTGCATTTACCATAGAAAAAACAAAATTTAGGCACAGTCTCAGAACGCTTTTTCCTCATATTAGCTGTATGGATGGGACTCAAATGCCCCAATCAAAATAACCACCCTTATATTCTTCAACTCCATACCTCATGTGCTCAGAACCACAACTGTGGGGATAAGTTTTACAAACATTCTTTAGGTCACCATAGCCTTTCCACAGTTCTTGCCAAACTTTTACACAGTAGAAAATATGAAAACCAGTGCCAAACCCTCGCGTTCCTCATATAGCTCCTAACAGCTGCAAACCCTTAGGCTTCAAGTGCAGCTGCCTTGAGAAGAACTATTGAAAGGACCCACAAAGACAGACACACATATTACATATGTTTAATAACTTGAAAGAATATGTGGTTGTATTAAGGCCATTAGACAGGGGGAGAATTGCACAAGCAGCCTCTAATTGACGTCGCAGGGAGAGCCTGGCCTCCCTTCTTGTGCCTGCATTAGTCCCCAAATCATCTGCTTTTGTTCTGATTATATAATCTTTCAACACACAACCCACACCAAACAGAGTGCAATTATATTGATTCAGTTAATGCCCACTCTCTGATTTGTAATTTTCCAAGGAAACACTGCTTGACTAGTTAATTCCTAAAAAGTCTAAAGAAATCCCTGGCACCAAATTATTACTAGGGACCCAATATATACGTGAGATGTATATTTATATATACACATATATATCAATGTGGAGAAAGGAGCCTACCACAGACATCTCAACTATTCCATTGTAAAAACAAAGAGCAAATTTAAGTAAAACCCCATATCTGATAGAAATAACTTAAAACACGTTTCTCTTCCAATTTTTAAAAACTGAATCTCATCTTAGTTCCCAATGATTAAAAATAAGTTCAGTTGATACTTTAAATCTATTTTCCCATTTTGTTTAAGAATGTTAGAAAACGGGAAATGTGTGAAATTCTCATCTATTCTGTTAGTTATTTAGTTGAATGAACACAATTAGGCAGGTACACGTGAAGACAGAAATTGGCATTGAAAGATTGTATGTAAATGTGTATGTGCAGTAGATGTGGGCAAGCAGAACCTCTCTCTGACATTTTAGGGCCATTGTATTCATTTATGCCCAATGTCTTTGCTTACACTTCCCATTTCTTCAAACGTTCATTCTTAGAGGCAAAATAATCTTAGAATTAGAAATAAGTAATGTCTAAGGGTAACTTAACTGTGAGGTGCACCTATAGTGTGCTGAGCATTTTGAATTACAATTTATAAAATATAAAGAATGTTAACATTTTAACGATCAATTCTTATTAATTAGGCAAAAGAGTAACAATGTTAAAATTTGGAAGGAAAACATTAATTCTAACAAGTATTTTATAGTTTAACTTCATCTTCTATCTAAACCTTCGCTATAGTTTAAAGGAACAGATTTGTGTTTCTATAGCTTTCTTAATGGATGCCTTTTACAATGCTGTGCTTTATGCAAGCACTTCATTTACACTTATATAAACTTAGTCACTTACCAACCATTGAACTATGTAGAATATTTCTCAGTTATCTATCTATCTATTTATCTATCTATCTATCTATCTATCATCTGTCCATCTAAACACATATCCATACATAAATTATACACACACACACACACACACACATCTTATATATCACTATAATAAACATCTTTGTGAATAAAGCTTTTGTTAAACTTTGTTTGGTGTAAAGCTTTTGTTAAATATCTAAGATTTCCTGAATGCTGGGGTTCATCATCCAACTTCTGCTTAAAATGTTCTCTTCCTAGAGATCTACTACTGTTTCCTGAAATTCATTGTTGGGAAACATTACTTGCTGTTGTTTTTCCTTTGACAGTGCTTGGGTGCTAGCTGTAAATTGGGATGAACATGTATGAACCCAGGTGCAAAAGACATTTAAGGACCTAGGGAGGTACTTTATCAAGGACTTTCCAATGATCATGAATTCAAGGTGAACAGATTAAGCAAAACAAAACAAAACAAAACAAAACAAAAAAAACCTCATAGACACAGACAACAGCATGGTAATACCCAAAAGGAAAGGAAGGTAGGGGAGGAACATGAGGATAAAGGGAGGGTAAGTGGTGTTGGAAGGAGAATTGACTTTAGGTTGTGAACACACAATAAAATATACATATTATGTATTCTGGAATTGTACACCTGAAACCTATATGATTTTATTAACCATTGTCACCCAATAAGTTCAAAAAGTTAAAAACAACAATGAATGCAAGCTTGCATCATTCAGACCTCAATACAATGTTTCCTCCATCTAAAGTCTTTTTCTATTAAACTGAATTTGAACCCATTTCTGTTGAACTTTCACCTTGAGCTAATTTGGACCCCGTGTTCCTTGGCCTCAGTAATGCTCTGTAGCTTAGAATATGGTTGTGATACACTGCCAGCAGAATGTAGCAGACAGAGCATGGCACACAGTGAGGTACTGGCCAAACAGCACTTGAAGATGAGATCAGAGCTACTTGTCCTCCTTGAGGACACCTTCCACGGTTTCTCTTACCCTGTGTATTTAAGGGTTGGAAAACATAGATAGAGATGTGGGCATAAGTCTGTGTATTTTTTGTTTGTGCATACACATATCAACAAAAATGTGCTGGGCACAATAAAACACAATTTCAGTATTTTTCTTGACAGCTATTTTGGAATTTAAGCACATATGGCATAGAATTAAAAAAAATTGTCTTTGAATAACTTTTAAAATTTATTTTTAAGAGAGTAGATCCTTTCACTTTTTTAAATTAATTAAATATATTAGGGTAAAATTGGCTAATAAAATTATATAGGTTTCAAGTGTACAGTTCTATAATATATCATCTATATTGCATTGTGTGTTTATCATCCTAAGCCAAATCTCTTTCTGTCACCATATATTTGAGTCCCTGCTTACTATGTACCAAGCACCTCCAATTCTTGTGTTAACCCACATACTAGTGGTAAGAAGTGGCATGATTTTGTCCCACTTTACAGTTGAGTTAACAGGTTCAAAAAGTGTAAATTACTTGCTGTCAGTCACCTGGTAAGCCAGATTTTCAAACTCAGGCTGTCTGCATAACAGTCCTTGTTGCTAACCAAAACACTGACCCACTTCTATAGCAAAGATAGCGCTAAGTCTAGAGAAGGTGTTGGCATAATGTAGATAACAACTTGTTATTCTTAGAAAAGTTGTATTAGGTTAGACTTCCTGGTGAAAATTGAGATGGTAAAGAACTTTTTCACCCTTCACCTTGGGCAGACTATGTTACAAGACTGCAGGGCGAAGTGTGTGTGTGTGTACCACTGTATAAGGGTAACATTTATCATCCTTTCATACACCTACCTGGTGTATGCATTCTCCTAATGGAAGCCCCGTGTTCAGTGTAGATGACAGGGCCTCGGTGGTGTTCTGGGTTCTCTTCCATAGGCACATTTCTCACACAGGCTCTTAGAACACTGTTCTACTGTATGTTGGTGAAATGGAGGTTGTGGAATGCAGTGCATGTTCTCATTCTTGCTTTGACTGAACATCTGCTCACCCAAGACCAGCTTTTTCTAGTTCTATCTGCTCATTGCTATGGTTACCATGTATATACTCTATTTTAGGCCAGTATCTATTGGCATGTAGCCCTTCTCTCTGGGAGGAAAAAAGAAAAAGTTTTCCAGAGCCAAACTGGCCTTCCATTCAGTAAATATGGTAATTTTTGCCTGTGCTAAGTTTCTTCCCTCCCCTTTCCTTTTATGTTGGTGTTCTTCTGTTTGGAAAGGATCTTTCCATCCAACTTTTTTTTGTGTAGATGGAACTATGCGTTTTCTACTTAATTACTCCCTCTGTTTTGAAAAGTTTCCCCTTAATTGCACTCACACAGGGTTTGTTTCTATAGTCCTTGTGATATTTCAATGTGACAGTTGCCTGCTTATATTCTTCTAAATATGGTATCTAGGAAGCAAAGTTCGGATATTTCTTGAGATCATGCATTTAGTAGATTTTAGCCACACTGTAGACCTGTGCTGTCCAATGGAAGAAATAGCTAGTAGCCTTGTGTGACAAATGAGTTCTTAAATTGTGCCCATGTTAGTTGAGTTTTATAAATTATGAAGACTTAGTAAGAATAAAAGAATGCATAATTTCTCTATAATTTTATATTGATTGCATGTTGACCACCTATATTTATTTTATTATAGGTAATATAAAATATGTTATTAAATCAATTTCATTATTTAAAGTTATTTTCAGTTTGAAATGTGACTTCTAGAAAATTTAAATTTAAATATGTGGCTCACATTATATTTCACTTTGATGCTTTAGATCACTGTGAAAACCAAGATAATGCCAGTAAATTCCAAAAACACCCAACAATTATTACTGTATTAATTATGTGGGGTTATGTTTGCATTCTTATTGTCAAATGTAATAATTTATTGGCATTTTTAATTTTTTGAATTAAAAAAATAAAATAAAGTGCCAAATAATAATTGATTTGCTTAAATGTATGTCTCTATAGTTCATAAATATATTTAATTTAAAGGTATATGTTTGAATTCCCTAAGAAAACGTGGATTGCATAATATTTACTTTGTAGTAAGGACTAAACAGGGTATTTGTGTGTGTGCACAAGTGTGTATGACAGATATTATAAGTATACACTATCTCAATTAAGCTAATAATTATTATCCTTAACAGTTATAACCTGTATATGCAAATGTAAAAATTATGCTTTTAGCAGTCATAAGCCTTCATAGTCAAAATATATATACAAAAGAGCTGAGAAAGACATAAAACTCATGTATTTTATTATGAAAGGTAAGTGGTCCATCATCATATCAAAACAATTAAAATTACGAACAAATGTAGATATATGTATTTTAAAGACCTATTACCTTAGGTTCTACATGCAACCAACATTAATAATAAGTTTATAGAGGAGGAAAATAAAAAATTAAAAGGTAATCCTATACATTTAAATAATTTTTCTTTCCCATCTCACATAGTTATAGAATAGTCCCAAATTATTTCAAATAATTGTGTGCATAAGGATGACTATGATTCAGTAAAAACAGAGTTATTTATAAAAAGAATTATATACACGATACTAGAATGAATTTTAGAAAGGCTTTTATCCAAAAAAGATAAAAATAAATATTGTAAATTATTTATTTTAATTTAGTTGTTTATCTAATTTAATTTTGTGTTACTTTATTATAAATTATAAATAAACTTTAGCATTCTGAAAAAAGTTACCACCCATAAAACATAATTTCAGGTGAAAAATAAATTCAGTTTTCTCCAGACTTAATGGTAAAATACTTTTGATATTACTCTGAAATGCATATCACATAAAATATATTGTTAAATTAAAGAAGTAAAATTTATAGAACAGTAAATGTGTAAGTAGCAAACAAATTTGTATATCCAATATATTTATTCACTTTTTTTGTTTATTTTTTAAATATTTCTTTATTGACTTCAGAGAGAAAGGGAGAGGGGGAGAGAGAGAAACATCAATGATGAGAGGGAATCATTGATTGGCTGCCTCTTGCACACCCCTTACTAGGGATCGAGCCTGCAACCCAGCATGTGCCATTGACCAGAATTGAACCAGGGACCCTTCAGTCTGCAGGCCCATGCTCTATCCACTGAGCCAAATTGACTAGGACAAAAATATTTATTCTTTAAAAAAATCAATCAGGACCATTGAAATCAAGTAAAGAGAAATTAAAGTGATTTTGGATTAGTCTTTGATTTTTGCTGCTGCCTTTTTGTTAATTACCTTTTAAGAAGAAACTAATGCTTTTGGCATTTAGTCAAATGTATGAAAAGGCAGGAATTTTTCAGTACACTGGGTAGACTTCAGGTATCTACCAAAATCTGTTAAATACAAGAGATAGCACAGTCCAGAATCTGAACATTATCTCTTTAGTACATTAAGTTTAAACTTATGACAATGTTATGATAATGGAATACAATGGAATACGGACAACTCAAAGTTATTTCTCTTATGCATTGAAGCTTGGAATTTATTTACATTATAACAATACTTAGTCTCTGCATGTGTATGTATGCACACACACACAATTTTGGATAAAAGTTACAAACTGAAACCAAAAAAGTATCACTGCTCATCAGCATAACAACTATGAAAATTTCCTTTCTTTAAAACATTTTGAATTAACACACTTTCCAAACTTATCTTCTATCTGCACATTTACCAAAATATTTTCTATCATCTGACTTTCTGATCTTGAGCTATATTTTTTTTCATCTGAATTGTTTTTCTTTTGAGGGTAGGTATATCATGGCAAACAGAAATAGTTTGACATTTTTGAAATAGCAATGAATATTCTTTGTAATTTTTATTAATTAGAGGCAACTATCACTCCTCCTTGTTTTGTTTTAATTTCTTCTATGAATGTTGAGGGTTTTGATAAAGAGGTTAATGGGAGTATAAGGAGTATAGAGTCAGCGTTGTGGAAAAAGTTCAACATCATCATTTTAAAGTTAGAGTGTGATTAGGGTTAAATATTAGTCATTTGGGATTAAATATTAGTGACCTTTCTTTGGGTTGTATTTCTACAATCTGGAAGTGTAAACACCAGATAAGGGACAATTAAAGGAGGTCTTATATGTATTTTTGATGAGGAGCTTGATAGTGGTTTCAACTGAGTATTTAGGAGGATTGTGTTTTTTTAGATATATCTAAATTGAAACTCACATGCAGTAGATAGGTGCTGTTGCTGTTTTCCACATTTTACATAAGGTATATGCCATTACAGCTATACTTTTGCCACAAAAGTAAAGTTAATGGAGATAATTAAAGGCCTAAATTAATACCTGAAATAGCGTTTGTGGCAGCAGTCTTAGATCGAATCGTGAATTTAAAAAAATGAGATTGTATTATTTATTTTTTTATCTTAAACTAGGGGCCCGGTGCACAAAAATTTGTGCACTCGGGGTGGAGGGAGTCCCTCAGCCCGGCCTGCCCCCTCTCACAGTCTGGGACCCCTCAGTGGATGTCCTATGATGGCCCCAGTCTGCCAGGCGCCTTCTGTGTGTGTGTGTGTGTGTATGAGTGTGTGTGTGTGACCACTGGGGACCTGCCCCCTGCTGCATCA
>PVJC01007184.1:0-52368 GCA_004026665.1 Murina feae
GATTGGCTGCCTCCTACATCCCCGCTCCCCTTCCCCGCCCTCCCCGCCCCAAGGGGGACTGAGCCTGCAACCCGGACATGTATCCCTAATCAGATTCGAACTCAGGACCCCTCAGTCCAGAAGCCTACACTCTATCCTCTGAGCCAAACCAGCTCGGGTTTCTGGCCCACTTTTTATACCATTCATAAATTCTCTTTGAACTAGTCAGTCATTTCAGAAGATCTCTACTCCACTCCCTTTCCATAAAGGCACTCATTTCACTTTTTTTCTGTTTAATTCTCTGGGCCTGTTCAGTCGCTTTCTCTGACACCTTTCAGATGATCTCACTCACAGATGAACCTGTGGGAGCTCCCCAGTGTTGGTAGTACATCCTTACTCCTGGACGGGAGTGAACACCCGTCACCGGGTGGTTCCAGAATGTAATAATGGTTTTAGTGCCTGGGCTCTTCCGTCCCTGAAAAACTGAACCTCATGCTCTGCCCCCGATGTGGCTGCCAGAGTCCCATTCCTGAGTCTTTGTTCTTGTTATCCCCCCCCCTCCCGCCCTTCCTCCACTTCTACCAAGGGTGCTTTCCCATGCCTTTTACTTGTCATGATCTGATTCGGAGAATCTCCAAGGAACTTTCTTTAACTTTGCATTGTATTTTTACTCATTTACTAGGCATCATACAAACAGTGGGTTTATTTTGAGGTCTTAAAAAATATTACTTTATTGTTTTGCACTTAACTCATTATACCTTTTTCTAAATAATATCTTTTTCTAAATGTAGTTAGATACACCCACAACATCCTTTCCCTAAGTATAATAAGCCTGATTACAGGGTGGTGCCATTCATGTTAATTAATTTTCCAGCCTTTTTCTCACCTGCCACCCACACTATGCATTGTGCTATCTTCACAGCCATTTTAGTCATTTTGTGAACATGCATTGACGAGCCTGATCTGAGGAGTACGAAGCTTTGGGGAAGTTCCTGCAGGGAAGTCATATGCCAAGAGGAAAGTTTGCCAATAGTTTATACTAACTTACAGGCCCTTCATGTCCCTTTGCACCAAATCTTATTAGTTATTGAATATACTTTATAGTCTAGAAATTGCTACAGTGTCCCTATTGAGTACACACCAGAGATTAAGATGAAATTCCTGAATATTATTACTATATACTTTATTTGCTTTAGATGTGAGGATAAATAGGTATTAAAACTTGGGTTCTTCTCACTCTTCTCATTCGTCCTCCTGTCTGCAGCAAGCTGTGTAATGTTCTTGATCGGCTGAACGTGATCGCAGAGAATGTGGTGAAGAAAACAGGTTTCTTTGTAAACCGCCCTGATTCTTACTGCAGCATTTTGCGGCCTGATGAAAAGTATGTGTGATGTTTAAAACCTTAAAATATATCGAAGAATTTTTCTCTATGGGTTAAAAATATGCTAAATATGAGCAGTTTGTACTACTTGGAAGATGGGTGAATTTATTCCTTTGGGGAGATGAGACAAGTGTCCTAAGGGATGCTCACCGTGGGCATCAGATTTCCTCAGGGGCTCTATGCCTTGACATGGGAGCCATGGAGTCTTCGTATCTTGCTTCATGGAATAAACATGATATAAAATATTTCTGTAAAGTAAAATTTTCTACAGAGAATTCTATTTTTCAGGATTAAATAGGAGCAGGAAAATTTTTTCTTATAAATGAAGTTCTACTATTTTTATGAAAATAATATTTCTCATTGTACTATAGTTAGTCATTTACTCATAGATATTTCTTCATTATCATTATGTACTAAAATACTTTGTGAGCGTCTCAGATCAAGGATCTATGTTTAATTTACCTTTCAAGGAACCAATGTTAGATATTTTCAGTTAACAAAGTTAATTATAATGGTTAAAAAAAACCCAAAATAATGCAAAAAAACAACCAGCTGCCTGGCCAGCTTGGTTCAGTGGCTGAGCATCAATCTATGAATCAGGAGGTCATGGTTTGATTCCTGGTCAGGGCATATGCCTGGGTCACAGGCTCCATCCCTGGGGGGCGGGGTGCATGCGGGAGGCAGCCAATTAATGATTCTCTCTCATCATTAAGAGCTCAAAGGACTCAGCCCATTACACTCATGACTGTGACTTATTACAGAGAAAGGATACAAAATAAAATCAGCAAAGGGAAAAGGCACTTGGGCAAAGTCCAGAGGCAAACGGAAGCAAGCTTCTGGAGTCCTCTCCTAGGGGAGTCACACAGAACATGCATAATTCCTCAGGCAGCTTACTGTGACAGCATGTGTTGCCAATGAAGATAGATTATTCGAGACTCAGTGCCAGGTTTTGTTTGTTTGTATGTTTGTTTTAATATATTTTTATTTCAGACAGGGAGGAAGAGAGAGAGATAGAAACATCAACGATGAGAGAATCATTGATTGGCTGCCTCCTGCACAGCCTATTCTGGGGATCGGGCCTGCAACCTGGGCATGTACCCTTGCCAGGTATCGAACCATGACCTCTTGGTTCATAGATCGACCCTCAACCACTGAGCCACACTGACCAAGCAGTGCCAGGTTTTTTGTTTGTCTGTTTGTATTGGAGGCTGGTCCCGTAGGCAGTCTGTTTTGCACATACCAACATCCAGACTTCCAGAAGGAAAGGGGATATTCAGCAAAGACATATTTCTACAAACAGTTTAGACCCAGTGAGTCACTCGTGTCTGTTTTGAGATGGTGAGAACTCAAGTTCTCTAAAGCCAGCCAACGGCCAATCTTGTAAGCAGGCCTTTCTGAGGATAGCAGTCAGGCCTGCTATGCTAACTCTTTTCTTCATTGTCTTCTTTTAAATAATTAGAATAAAATATTAATATCATGATAGCATACTTAGGACATGTCCCCATGCAGTCACTAGCACATGGAGAAGAACATAAGTGGGAAGGAAAAATAATGAGCAAGTCTGCAAAAACCACCAAAGGAATGTCACAAAGCTCCATGAAGAAAAGCTGGAGGAGGCAGAGGATTGCACATGGAGGGGAGAAGACAGGCTTGGAAGATTTTATCTTTATTTTATCAGAAAGATGCCCTGCAATTGTTACTCATCTCTATAGATTCAAGCAAGAAACCACCTTCAGTTAAAGCAAGAGAAATTGGGGTTGCAGATCGGTGACAGAACGTGGGAGTGTGGGGCCGTGGGACAAGCCCAGATGCTCCTTCCTTTGAGGGGAGCCTTCCATCCCAGTAATTTGCATATTAACTTTCACAAAAGATGAAAGTAAGCATAATCAGCTGATTATTCTCAATGATCTAGTAACAAAAATGAATACGGGTTATATTATTAAATTTTTTTAAAAGCATGTATTTTTGAACAGGTGGAGCGATCTAGGAGGCTGTGTGACTCCCACCGGTCGCCTGCAGGTATAGACAACATTATATAAATAATGAATAGAATCTGTATCATAGTGTATGCCGTTTTCTGAAAGCAACCATTGAGAGACACACTTCTTATTTAATGCAGAATTATTAATTATTTGGGAGTAATTTTTAAAAGCCTTACTGTTGGTGTTGAACTCCTACAAAGGATATACAGCTAAAATAATAATGGCCCACAGATTTTTTTCTATATATTATAGATTTTATTATTGGAAATAAAAACATAAGCCAAAATGTGAAAAGAATAAGTTAGAATGACTTTGGAAAATGAGCCAGGTATGATCACTATATACACTAATTATGCTTTAAGGGTAATATGGCCTCAACCACTGAATATTTGATTTGTACAGCAAAGGAAACATATCAGGGAAAAAAGCACACATTTTACTAATTGGTACATGTGTAAAATGCTAGTTATGTGCTTTATCTTGTTAAACTAAGGAAGAAAATTCAAATATAGACTAGAAGGTGTAATAATGCTGTTGCAGCAATAAGTGGGCAGCAACAATAGCCTTTTATAATTTAAGACGTGTTCATTATTCAGGAATAATACCCTGCCTACCGATTTCTTCTACTTCTTAAAGAAAAGAGATCTAAGTAGGATGGAAGTCATTTTGCTGACTGAATAATGACTAAAGTTCTTGAGGTATTTCTCTTTTAGACTGGTGTTCTTCGAACCAACTGTGTGGACTGTTTAGATCGCACCAACACAGCGCAGTTTATGGTGGGAAAATGTGCTTTGGCGTATCAGCTGTATTCCTTGGGATTGATTGACAAGCCTAATCTGCAGTTTGATACAGATGCAGTCAGGTAAGCCTTAGTTTCTGCCTTTTGAATGCTGGTAATGACAGAAAGCAAACCTGATTAATAACAAGGACTTTTATGAACTTCTTTGTACTCTTAGCTTCTCAAAAATTATGTTGCTAATTATTCAAGTTAATTCTGTAATATTTCTATTAAATAAATACTTGTGTATTGTTGGTATGTTTTTTTTGTGTTAATTATCAGTAAACAGTGTCCTTTAGACAAATCCAAAGTGAATAAATCCTAACTAGTGGGTTTTTTAAAAAAACAAATCCAGACTACATTAGGAAAAATAATAATGTGCCTTCATACATTTTGAACTTAAAATAGAAGACATATAAATAATTGATTCCTCGTTAAGGATTGTTGTCTTCAGTGTGCGTTGGATTCATGGCATGGCATGAAGCATTGTTTCTTGAAAATACAGTGAGGGCTGTTATTGGCCATCTGCAATAGTCAGAAAGGCTGTCAAGGGAAGTGATCAGCTTACAAGTAGCCAGATCCGCAGGTATCCCTGCACTGAAAGTCTTTAAGAGGCTCTTGAAGAAACATATGTTTCAAACATGTATTTTCATGAAATATATGGCCTAGCTGTCTGTGTCCAGAACGTGTCTTTTTTCTCAAAAGGCAATTCAGAGAGAACAGAAAATTCTGCCGTGGGAGGTAAACTGGTCTGGCAGGCTGCAGATAGACATCTTCTCTAATAAAAGAGTAATATGCAAGTCAACCATCACTCTGAGACATCTAAGCTGCGCCCACCAGCCAATCAGAGCAACTATATGCAAATTAGCCTAACCAAGATGGAAGTTAATTTGTATACACAGGGGCGGAGCGAAGACTGAAGACAGCCTAGAAGGAAGCCAAGTGCTGCAGAAGGGAGCCCAGCAGCAGAGAACAGAGGAAGCAAGGCAGAGAAGGGAGGGATCAAGGCAGTGGAGACGGGAGGGAGCAAAGCAGCCCAGAAGGGAGGGAATGAGGCAGCAGAGATGGGAGGAAGCGAGGCAGCATAGAAGGGGGCGAAGCCAGCCTCAGCGGGCTTCACTCCTGAGGCGGGCTTCACTCCTGAGGTGGGCTTCACTCCCTTCTCTGCTTTGCTCTGGATCAGGAAGCCCTATTCTTGCAGGAATCTTCTTGCAACGGGCTTCTAGTTTTTTAATAAGGTAGAACCATCTAGCTTCAGTGGGTTGTTTTTGGTGTCCCTGCTTCCTTTTTAGTGTTTTCTGTGATTTTGTTGCTCATTAGACAATTACTATAAAATATAAAATATTTTGCATTTGTATTTCTCTTCAAACTGTTGAAGGGTCTACTTGGAAGGAATGGTTCAGAGAATTTATACAGTAAAAGCCTTGTTTTGAGTCTGTGAACTAAGTGAATAATGTGTAAGGCTTTTTCTAAAATTCTTTAATGTTTGTATTTCTTTTGCTTAGGTTATTTGAGGAGCTCTATGAAGATCATGGGGATACCCTGTCCCTTCAGTATGGTGGCTCTCAACTTGTCCATCGTGTAAAAACCTACAGAAAGATAGCACCATGGACCCAGCACTCAAAAGACATCATGCAGACCCTGTCTAGGTATTACAGCAATGCTTTTTCAGGTAATTCTGGAGTATTAGGCACTTCTAAGACTTATCCCAATGGGCATTTTTTCCTCTTATACATATACTTTTATTTAGCTGTCTGGTTAAGTAAAATTCAAAATTAAATGTTTAAAAAGTTTAAATAAATGAGAATCTGTCACTTAGAAGATGCTCAATAATCATTTGTTCAATAACTGCATGAATAAACTTTGTATTTTAAATAGGGCATGTTTGCATTTTGCTACCCATAATTGGAACTTTTACATAATGCAAAAGTTATTTACAAAATATATTGATTCCCTGGCTTCTGTCTCTGTATTTCTGTTTAATATATATATATATATATATATATATATATATATATATAGCCAGCAACTGGAACAACCAGTCACTATGACACCCACTGCAGCCAGGAAACTGGCAGGATCCAGGGTGGGGCTGGCTGTCCAACCTCCCACGGCCGCTCCCCCTGGTTGACTCCACCCCCAATCACCCCCTTATCCCAATAGGGGGTGGGGATGGATGGCCCACCTCCTGCAGCTCCTCCCCCTGGCCGGCCCCACCCCCAGTCAGCCCCACCACCCCAATTGGCCTGCGGCCCCTCCCACTCCCCAGCCAGCCTGGCCCTGATTGGGCCCGGATTGGGTTGGGCTGGCCGGCCAACTTCCTGCCAACTCCTCCTCCCGACAGGCCTGGCCCAGATCTATCCCAATCAGAACCAGTCCAGTCAGACCCCACCCATGCACAAATTCGTGGACTGGGCCTCTAGTATGTAGATAAAATGTTTGAGGGCATTGAATCATTTTATTTTTAAAAGATTTTAAAATAGATTTTTAGAGAGAGAGGGAGGGAGAGAGAAAGAGAGAGAGATCAATATGATAGCGAGATATCAATCTGCTGCCTCCTGCACACCCTCAGTTGGGGATTGAGCCCAACCTGGGCATATGTCCTGACGGGGAATCAAACTGACACCCAACCAATGGAGCCATGCCGACCAGGGTAAATCATTATCTTTTAAATAGGATTCATAGTCTTGACAATTGCCTAAGAATGTAAATATCACGGATTTAAAAAAATAGCTAGAAATGAATAGTAACATTAACACTACGTTATTTTCTTACTTACGACTCTCAAATACTAAAAGTAACAAGTTGTTAAAATGGCACTTTTCCCGCCTTCATGCTGATGGAATTTCCAATGCAATAGATTTCACAGACCAAAGTGATTGTGAGACAAATCCCCATGCACAGAATTTACAGAAGCATGTGCAGTGACTGATTCAGTGCATCTTAGGCTCATGAACCAGATCAGGGATAACAAAAAAAGTGTACAGAATGCGGAGAAGAAAGATTGGTAAAGAGATTCTTTGAAGTGAACTGTTGCCATGTAGTGACTGTTACTGCCCGACTCCTTTACCGCAAGCCTAGAGAGAGCAGGCTTCAGCAGGACTCTGGCAAGCTTGCTGCAGCATCCTGCTGTTGGAGGGACCCCACGGAGCCGCTGGCCTTGCACTGCTGTGCAGCAAAGCTAAAGCAGATAGACTGGCTGAGGAGAGGGCTGCCCTGTTGGAAATGCCTACCCTCGTAAAGTTGGTTGGACCAAAGGACCCTTGAAAGTTTACTGGTGGCCATGGGGGGAGGCTGCTGGCATGGGGTTGGCCTAAGTCCTGGTCAGAGGAACCTAGCAGCAAGAACCAGCGGGTGATCGCTGGATTCATAAGGAAGGAGTTGCAAGAAACTGGCTGATAGGTAAAGATGCATGTGCCCACACCACGGAACTGTAAGAGAGTCTCCGGGGATGGGAACTTTTGAAGTGGGCATGGAAGCATCCACAAAAGAGTCATCTTCCAGTATTTTTTTCATGCCCAGAGAAAATGCAAAGCCAGTTTGCTGTACAACTGTTCAAATGTATTAGTTTTCTATGCTCTATAACAAATTACTAAAAACTTAGTAACTTAAAACACATGCACTTTTTAAAACAACTAACAGTTTCTAAAAATATGCTTTTATTGATTTTAGAGAGGAAGGGAGAGGGAGAGAGAGATAGAAATATCAAAGAAAGGGAAACATTATTGTCTGCCTCCTGCATGCCCCTACTGGGGATGGAGCCTGCAACCCGGGCATATGCCCCAACCTGGAATTGAGACACATTTGGTTGCCTCCTGCAGTTGCCCTGACCAGGAGCCAGGTGTGAATCCACAAACCGGATAGGTGCCCTTGAACTAGAGACCCTTTGGTACGCAGGCCAACGCTCTAGCCACTGCCACACCAGTCATGGCAAGCTTAATCTATTTAGATACAGTGCATAATAAAACTGGTTAATGTTTAGCTGTTTGAATGGAGTTTAAATGGCACACATTTTTTTCCCTTTAAAGCATGATTGAGTACAAAAATAGATAATCATTTTGTCCTACTGAGAATCTACCTGTTTTAAGCTCTTGTCTACATCCAAGTACATTCTGAGGGTGAATGTCTTGTTTGCAGATGAAAGTAGCCAGGAAAAGATGCTCAGGTTCATGAGGGCTGCCATGATCGTGGAGGCCTAATAAGTAACCATAAACTCCATAGTGAGAAAAACAAACAAACCAGCAGTGCATTCAAGAAGGCTTTATTATGAACCTTTGAAAGAATATCCTTTATTTAGTTATTTTTCTCACATTCTGCATTTTATCATATTTGCTTAACATTAAAGGAAGCTACTATTAGTTTTAAAGGATGAAAGAAACACCTTGAAAACATGACTGAAAAATGGAAAGCTTCTCTAGATAGAACTAAGATATTTTGAGGTACCACATAGATGAGTTAATAAAACCCATTAAAGCTATTCTAAAAGCATAAAGGATGTAATTACTGTGAGAGCCGTATGTTTACTTTTGTATTGTGTAAAGAGGATGTGAGAATGCCTGCATCATTTAATATTTGATGTTTTCTCCCAACAAATGACAAAAAACCCAAATAATATTCAGCATACAAAAACACGCCTTTTACATGTTAGTGTTAGCCTGGCAGATAAGTGGTGCTTTAATGGGATGCTTCCTGTGAAAATATGAACAACTCAAATACATGCTTGATGCACCATGTTTCATTTATTGCTTTTACTGAAATGACCAAATAGTCCAATAAGAATAATGTTGCTAATGTCAGATACATCTGTGTTCACAACTGCTGCTGGAAGAAAGTTGATTTGATGCTAATGTCACGTTATTTCAAAAGCAGTCATGACTGCAGTGCTATCTTTTGAGTTCTGTGCTCATTTTTAGAAAGAGGTCATTATTTACACCGTGGATGTCTGCCCCAAACTTGAATACACAGGGCTCTGAGACAAGAATGGAAAGAAGGAAATGAGAGGGAAGAATGAAGGATGCTAGGAGAAAAGAGTGCAGAATGGGAAGGGTGGTTCATGAGATCACCTCAGTGCTTATCATCATTTTTACCAAGATTTAATTAGAAAAGGAAGAGGAAATACTGTGTGTGTGTGTGTGTGTGTGTGTCGGCAGTGGAATTTCTGAGTTGTATATGTCAGCAATGGAATTTCTGAAATACATATTTTTGCTTTTTAGATGCTGATAGACAGGATTCCATTAATCTCTTCCTGGGAGTTTTCCATCCCACTGAAGGAAAACCTCATCTCTGGGAACTCCCAACAGATTTTTATCTGCATCATAAAAACACCATGAGACTTTTACCAACAAGAAGAAGGTACTTTTCTTCCTGCTCTACTATGTAAACTCAGAGATTTGACATTATTTTGAAAATGAGATACTGTGTGTGTGTGTGTGTGTGTGTGTGTGTGTGTGAAGTAATCACATCGGCTAAGTAGTCAGTGTTTGCCATGTTTGCCGTGGGAAATTTAGCACCTTTGAGATCCTCATATTAGCTTTGGGAAATTGTCGTTAACAGTTGGTTCTTGCATTTTCTGTAAGATAAAAAGTTTCAGAACTTCATCAGTGAACATAGCTATAGCTCCACTGCAGCAGACCGTCAGCCTCATCTTTGAGTGCTTCCTACAAACTCGGAACTTTACACAATTCTGACGTTTAGGGAGTCCGTCTTTGGTTTTTCAAGTGTGGGGTCTCAGTAGCGTCACTGTGGTGTTCTTTCCTCCAGGAAGCAAGGACACTAGAGCAGTGACTGCTGTGGCAGATGCCACTCCCATCACCCCTACCATTGCATTTGGGCTTTCTGGAGTTATTCACCAGTACCGCTTATTTTGACGACAGTTAAATTGGAATTAATATTCTCAAGACAAACGAACGGTTTACATGAAGCATTTCAACAGCACACCCTGCAGGGTGGGCCTCAGGGTCTGGTAGACTTGAGTGTGATCTTGGACTGGTTACTTAACCTTTCTCTTGGTCTGCAAAATACGACGGGACATACCTCACAGCGTCATTGTGAGGGTTTAATGAGAAGACTCGCTCATGTTTTTAATTGAGTTGCCACAGGAGCAGCATTTTCACATCTGTGAGGTTGGAACCCAGTCCATTCTGCTCAGATGTCAGTTTCTCTTTCATAATGCTCTTCTCTCCTACCATCAGTTTGCTGTAGCCTTTATTTTGTGCACTGATGCTTCCTAAACACGAGAGGGGTCATTGATAGTCTGTGCTAATTATGTGCTGGTGTTACAGCTATTATAAAATTCTGTTACTTCAGGAATCTTTAAAATATTAAGGAAGTGTCAGAATTTATATGTTTCTCAAATTTGTTATTGGAATAACCAATTTAATATTTAAGTTTACTTTCCCTATAAATGAAGCACAGCTGGTTCTTACATTAAATTTAATATTAATAAATGCATGTCTGTATGAATTGCTGATAGAAAATTTAGAACTAATTATGTTTATTTCATGAGAGATGAGTGTAAATACCTGTATTTAGTTTTGGTGATGCAATTGACTATTAGCAAATATGGTTGATTTTCTGAAATTTTCTATGACCTTAAAGCAGCGATTTTCAACTTTTTCCATCTCATGGCACACCTAAACTAATTACTAAAAATCTGTGGCACATCAAAAAATATGTTATATCTTTTGCCAATCTGACAAGTAATTTTGATTCATTCACACCAGACAGTTATTATTGTATTGGCTGTTGTCATTTTTTTTTAACTTGTCAATCTAAGGGAAAATAAATCAGTGACCCTGACTTAAATAGTCAGGTATTGCATGTTTTAAAAATTCTTGTGGCTTGGAAAAAAAAAAAAAGAAAGAAAAATTCTTATGGCTCATCAGTTGAAAATCATTGCCTTAAAGTATTGAAGCTTGGGAACAACCAAAACTTGATTTTTCTACTGCAAAAAATTAGCCAGGATATTATCTTGAGTTACATGCCTGAGGCAGGCATATTGGAGCTTGTTTGTGGGAACAAAAAGAAGCTGGTGTTACATCCATTTTATTTAAAACAAAGGAAACTGAGGTACGGAGAGAATATGCCTTGACTGAGATTATTTAGCTGGTTAGGTGATTCAGTAAGCATCCGCTATAAGCCTGCTACTAAAAACAAAAAAATTATTGTTTTAAAACAAAATTTTATCAAAGTAGATAATATGGCTCTCAGTTGATTTCGTTTCCTGTTTTTGCTTTTTTCCCTCCAGAATGTTAGTAACCAAAATGGTATCAACAATTGATGTTACCCATAAGCAGCATTTATAAATACTGTAAGGTACATTTCAGTGTTTTATTTTGGACTTGCTAGTGTTACATACCTATACTGGTTATTTTAGTGACAGTTAAATGAGTATTATAATTCTCATATGAAATGAACAATTTACCAAAGGCAATAATAAGATAAGAGCGTGAACTTAAGCATTTTGTAGAGCTGAGTTGGAATTTCTGGAAGTGTGTGACTTTAGACCTGTTATTTAACCCCTGGAAATGCTGTTTGAAGACAAGTTCGCACATTTTCAAAATCTCCTCTTCTCTGACTTATAACCTCTTTAGCATTCAGAATGCCCTTTCCTGTATGTATTCCAGTCAATGCCATGTTCTTTGTAAACTGTAGTCCCCAGATCTGTGTCTGATAGTAGTTTGGTCTGATTTATGCCAACTGTTGTGGGCCACTGGGACCATTTCTGCCTTTGTCCTGGATATTCTGTTTTTATCACTAAGTGTTAGATTTCCATTAGCTGCTTTCAGGTGCCGTCACATTGTTAATTCTCTGAGCTCCCTATCCATTAGAACTCCCAAGTCTTTTTTAACATGTCCTGCTGCCATACCTTCTCTCTATGCCATTTTTATGATGCTCATATACGCTCTGCTTGCTTCCAAACAAAAGTATGGAAATGTGTATCCTTTTTATTAGTTTTTATTCACCTCTAGATTTGTAGTTTCTTGAGATTTAATTAGCCAGGCCATCTTGATCCTAATGCAAGTCCTTGATGGAAAGTGTAATAGAATAGGGTAGCTGGTAGGGCCCTGGGAAATAGCACCAGACTCCCTCTTCCACTTTAAAATTGTTTCATAATTGTTGGTTGCAATCATTTAAACAGCTGTAACTTACCACATTGTCATCCTTAACCATGCTGTCATTCTGCGCACATGCCTCTATCTTGTTCACAGATACCAACTGCTTTGCTAAAGTCTGAAGTAGGGGATTTCCCAGGGGTGAGGACGGCGGAGCCCCTAGCGCTAGGACACTTGCATGCACGACTCCGAAGACCAGGTTCTGTGACGCAGGTCTAATTTTATTGAGGAAATGCAGTGGTATTTATAGTGGAGGTAGCCAATCATGGAACACCATCTTAGGGAAGCCAATGAAAGGTCAGGGTACTGTGTAGGCGGCTCTGGGAGGGGCTCAGGCGGGCGTTGCCATCTCCCTGGTGTGCCAGAAAGATCTGAACTGCTGGAGTAAGCTCACAGCATTGCATCAGCCTCTGCACCGAGACAAAACCTCCTGTGCTCTACCTACAAAAGTCCATATACATTATTTCAGAGGACTCTCAAGTTAGCTAGGGGAATCAAATACTAGTCTTTTCAATCTCCCTAACCTTCCTATGTGTGCCGGTGGCATTGAGCACTCTTAGTACTAAGGGATGAAAAAGAGAAAAGACGCTTACTTATTGGTATGCAAAGGAAGAAACAGCACCAGCTTGTGTCTCAGTCCTCTGATCCCTGGTCCCAAAGCAGATTTCTGTCCTGGTGCAGTGCTCTTCCTCTGAATAAATGTGCCTGATGGTGGAGGCACTGAAGATTCCCCGTCCCAGGTTTAGTCCTCTCAGACGTTCTCGTCCTCCACCCAACACAGCTCATCGCCCCCCAGGGCAGGCAGGTCTCCCAGGCTTCTTTGCTTCTGAGACCCACTCAGAGTAGTTGGGCTTTTAAAAGGTGTTGCTAAGTTGCATTGTGTTGCTTAGGGCAGCACAGTTTAGCAATATTTAAAAAAAATATGTGGCCTGCTCTCAAATCGCTAATACAATTCTCTTAATTATTTTCCTCCACATGGTGCATTCTGAGTTAAAACACATTTTTATATAATGTTTCTTTTTTTTTTATAAGTAAGACAATTGTGAGCAAAATCCTTTAGTAAATTCCTCATATACTAGCTGGTACTTTCTGTGCTTTCCTCATCTGCCGAAGTTAGCTCATTGCAAAATAGAGCTTATCTCTCTCTCTCTCTCTCTCTCTCTCTCTCTCTCTCTCTCTCTCTCTCTCTCTCTCTCTCTCTCTCTCTCCCTCCCTCCCTCCCTCCCTCCCTCCTCTTAAACAGTAAGCCCATGTCTTTTTCATTCCCCTGATCTAATAGTCTGATTCTCCTACCAGAAAAGAAATGAGATTAGCCTGGTGTGGCTCATTTGAGTAAATTTATGTGGATTTGTAGAAGTCACTGGTCATCATTTTAGGTTACTCACAAAATATCTCCAGTGAATACTTGATTCTTTTATCTTCTGGAATGTATCACTCTCTTGCCTCTGAGCATCAAGATTACATTTGCCCATTTCCAGTTAAAGTCCGTTCTTTACTATTCCTTAGAAGAGTATTGATCTCAACTGTACCAAGACTTGAATGCTGTTAGAGATGCTCTGTTGCTTCCTTCTGTCCCTTGGGCTGTGTATGGTTCCCGCTCATCTTGTGTTTTTCTCTTTCCAGCATGAAACTCATCATGGCTGGTGAAGATAGAAACAATACTGGAATTGAGTAACTCTTCTTTCTCTGTCATTATTTTTAACATGGCATTTCTAACACACCGAGCGGTGCTTGACACACAGCAGGAGTTTAATAAATGTTGAAAGACTAGTAAGTCTGCTCACAGCAGACTTACCCCTTTTCTGATTTTTCATGCTCCAAAGCATTGCTATTCAAAAAGCAGTTTGAGGACCAGCCCTTTTGACATCACCCGGGAGCTGTTATAGATGCAGAGTCTCAGGCCCCACCTAGAATCAGAATCTGCCTTTTGATGGGATGTCCAGATGACTTGTGTGTGCACTGAATTTTGAGAAGTACTGCTCTAAAGCACAGCGTCAGTCTCAAGCAGAACTCTAGGAGCCTTTCCTGTTATTGTAACACTTTCCTCCCTCACAGTTCATTAGGCTTCAGGCTTCCTTCTTCATCATCCTTGGTTATGTATTCCACTTGCCATCTCTAGGGGAGTTCTCTGTGTTGCCTATTTCATTTAAATACATTCTTCATAATTAGAATTATTCAAAATTTCAACATCAGCATTTTATTTTTAGAAAGCCTTTCATTTATTTTAAAATTACATTTTTTTTAGCAGTTTAGGCTATAGGCTGTTTTTTTTCTGAACCTTTTGAAAATGTTGATATGCCATTTCATATCATTCCCCTGCCTAGCTCTTATGAACTTGGAAATAGCATTTACCCCTTAAATATCCATTTCATAAGAATTTGATTTAGAATTAAATTCACGAGTCAGAGAGAAGGCAGTTCAGGATTCTTTCAGATTCTCTGCTCAGAGTGGATAAGTGTTCTAGCAAAAATCTACATGATTGAAATATCCTACCTCACTCTGACTGGCCTCTGTGATCACATAGTGAATACTTACAATTGGAGGTTAACACAGCTTATACTAGTTTCTAGGGAACTTGTTGTTTTGCTTAACTCTTTTAATGAACTGTACACACAGACCCATACACATAGAGCAGAACAGAAAAAGTAATCGAACTCTCAGACAACTACGTGCAAAAGAATCCTGGCTGTGGGACGGGTCAGCGCCCTGCTCTTCCCCCGGTGGCAGAGCACAGGCCCTGGGGAGGGTAAGCTGCAGCTCACAGCGTCTGATGGGGTCACCCAAATCGGTTTCATCTAAAAGTAAGCACATCGGAGCATTTTGACCCTCAGATATGTTAATGGATTTTTATGGATCTGTGACACATTTGTAACAGGAAAGGGGTTGGGACAAGAATTGACATGTTGAAGACTCACTGTGCCAAAAGCTTCACAAACATATTTTTAAAAAGAAAAAGAAATTAATATGGACATATGAGGCAGCATCTCACAATAGGCTGTTCTGTTCCTTTTCTCCGGTGAATTGTAGAAAACCAACATTTACATCTGGGTCTGTCTTATCTTGTTCTTTATTTTATAGTTATACTCACTGGTGGACACCAGAGGTAATAAGATATCTGCCCCTGCCTTATGATGAAGGTAGGTACACTGTCTTCTCTCTTAGTTTTTATACTAATGTATTTTGGAATTATTCCTAAATGAGCTCAAAGCATTAAATTCTTTGCATATAATTTCTTATTAGAAAGTAATGAATGCCTATTCAGTATCATATGTTCTGTTAGAATAGATAAGCTAAGATACTCTGAGATCTCAGCTTTTTAAAGGGCAAGGGTTGTGTTATACTTCTTGCATCTAAGTTGGTCAAAGTCTTGTGTCTTCAATTATTAGGTATGTCCCTCAAATATTTACAAGATATATTAGTTTGTTATTTTAAATGGCTATATTTATAGATATTTGGGGAGGATGAGGAGGAAGTGAAGACCATTCACAAGGAGAAATAAAAACTTTTTCTATATCTAAGCAGTGAAAAAAGGTACAAGTGTGTGTATAAAAGTACATTTTAGTCACTAAAGTTTACATTTTATTAATTTGTCAGAAAGGCAGGAATATTTTTGTGTTAAAAGAATACCCTCAAATGTACAGTACATTAGGATAATGTTTCCAAATTTAAATAATTGCCCAGTTTTAAATAGAGTTTAATCCTGGTTCTTACTGATTTCCCTGACTTTGAGTAAGCCCGTTTTCTTACTTGTAAGATCTACTGCCAACCTGGAACACTCCTGCTGAGGACTCCATTTAGTCATGGTCTACTATTCCAATTTTGGGTGGTGAAGGCCATGAAGTAAGAAGATTGAAAATGTTTTTTTAGTTCTTAATATATTATTCATTGACTTTTAAATTATTTGTAACCCTGAAATTCTGGGTGAAATCATAACTCTTTGCTATGAAAGCTTGGTTGTTCTAGAACAATGGAAAGGACTTTAACAGTCTAACTAACTTTGGTTGTAAGCAGGATTTGAAATGTAAAGGAAAAGTAAGTGAAATAACTACATGATTTTTATGTAGAAGGCAGAGGGTGTTTATTTAAGAACAAAAAATAATTTAAAAAGCTGAGTAACTTAGCTTCTAAAATAACTGCCTCCTCCCGCCCTGACTCCCAAAGGCCCTCCCGCCTCCTTGTCCCACTCAGCTTTGCATTGTATATTCTGTGCTCATCTCGCTTCTCTTCGCAGTGTGTGTGTGCCAGAGGCAGGAGCTGAGCTCTGTTCAGTGCACTCTCTGAGAACCCTATTGATGTTACAGAAATGTTTGCCACGTGTAATTTAAGGGCTTCAAGAGTAACAGGCAATATCTCTCTTAGTTATCTGTGCTGCGAACTTCAAGAAGTTAATGGTGAAGAAATTTCACAGATACGAAGAAGAGATTGACATCCACAATGAGTTCTTCCGCCCATATGAGCTGAGTAGCTTTGATGATACCTTTTGCTTGGCTATGACAAGTTCCGCACGGTACGTTGTGAGTACTCTGATACTGTAAGGATTTGGGAAGGATACTTTTCCTAGTTTATGCAGATGTGTCTTACTTTACCAGAAATCTATTTTGCAGGCCTGCTAGCAGGTGGCTGTTCAGCCTCTGAATACCTCCCAGGATTGGGAGCCAACTACTTCAGGAGGCAGTCCTTTCTGTTATTAGAAAGCTGGGTTTAACTTCTGCCCTTTGATAAGTTGAAATCTTTCTCCCCTTGGTCCTAGTTTGTCATTTGAAAGAAACTCAATTTTCAAATGTTAACATCGAAATTGAGAGCGAACATAATTCGTGGAAAAGCATAGTCGCTGGTACTAGAAAGGGCAGAATATGAATCTTAGACCAGCCACTGCCTACCTGTGTTACTTTAAGAAAATTATTCAACTTACCTAAGTCTCAGTTCCTTTATTTCATATCAATAGGGATGTGTGTGACACCACATATGTATTTACACGTATACCAAGTGCCTAACATAGTACCTGACACGGGTGGATGACTGATAAATAGTGGCTCTCATTATATTGCGGTTTTTATTAGGCACAGGACAAGTCTACTTCCTCTTCTATAGGACAGTCCTCCAATACTTGAGGAAGTAATTTTTTTTTTTTTTTTAGGTAAATCGTCTCCATTCTTTCTTTCATAATGCATATCACATGTTTTCAGACTTTCCATCCTGGTCTGTCACCTTTGAACATACTTCAGTTTTCTGTGTCTCTTTTAGGCTGGAGCGGGGAGACTTTTAGAAAAAAATGACGAGACTATAGTAAGAAAATCAGGCAGAGCAAATTATTTCTTGATTATTATGTTTAATACTAAAGTTGGCATTTTTGTATTTAAATTCTCTTCAAGTGTGACATATATGTACCTAAGCCTCACATGGTACATGTAGAAACATAATTTATGTGTGTTTTTTTTCCCTAGAAATTACTCTACGTATTGCTTCAGTTTTAGATGGAAAATTTGGGATTCTTACTTGCTTGATTTTCAATTAAACATGCTAAAGTCTGGCAGTTTTAACTGTAAGGTCGTTGTCATTTCTAGAAGTTTTCAAATTCAGGAAGGTATGAATGATGTTGCATGCATGTGTACATACAGACATACAGTTGATTTTTTTATTTGCAGGAATTATGTTCTGTCAAGTTCCTGCAGACACTAAATTAAAGAACAATGAACCTTTGCTCCTAGAAATAATAGGGTTGGGTTCCTATAAGCCTTTGGTCACAACATTTTGTCAGCCGTTCAGTACATAGCCGTGCTTTGTGTGTGTCTGTGTAAAGATACCTTCCTTAATATATATCGTCAATTCATCAACATTGAACATGCAGCCAACAGCACAGCTCATGCCCAAGTGACGTTACTCCAACACACTCTTTCCTCTGTAACAACTTGCTTGTGCTTAGGAACACAAGTCAGCTTCAGCACTAAGTGTGGGGTCTATTTTAGCAGTGAGGTCACACACATACACAAAGAGCACAACAATATGAACAACATGGCACCGAGTAGACTATAGAAAGGATGCGTGTTTGCAGCATGAGAGCTAAAACCAGAAGGCAGTGTCACCTTGCTCTGCCTCGGCTGGGAGCATGAGTGTGGGGCTGCTCTCATTTTTCACTGTTCTGTGCGTGCGTGTGTCTGCGAGTGATCATGAAAGCTATGAGTGTTGATTTGGGGGTTACAAATAAGTTTTAGTTAGTAAGCAAATTCTCAGATATGGAGTCGACAAATGAGGATCAACTGTAATATGTTCAAAAGAAAGAAACATTAAGCCACTTAAAAATTTTAAAACATTATCAAACTGTTTAAGAGATATTTTGAGTCAGATTCAAGATTACTTTCTTTCAAAAAATGTGATACTGGGTCACACTTGGCCCAGCATCCTTGTCAACAGCTGTTGCCTTTTTGGCATGTAGTGAGGAATGGGGTCTGGCTTCAGCAGTAGTAGGTTGGCCTTGCGTACATAGTGAGGAGCCAGCTTCAGCTTCTTAGTAGGTGGTAAGTTAAATGTTTCTATTTAAAGTGTTCCAACGGTGTTTTAATAAATTAACCTTAGCTTAATGAGACAGATGTTGATATTTAATTCATACCACTGTGTTTTTTATCATTATGTCAGTCTCCTTTTGTGGGATAGTGTAATAAAAACATTGTCCATAAAACTAAGTAGCTTAGTGTTTTATCATTGGTTTTTACGAGTTTAATTTTACCTGAAAACTAATCATGATCCATAACCAGAAGGTATACATCTTAGCAGTAATTCAGATAGCAACTGTGTTCCAGTAAACAAAATCTTAAATTCATAACCATTGGGCCTCAAAATCATAAAGAAAATTCACAGTGAAGATTGATACCATTGAAGTTACCAAGTACCATTAGTTCATGGGGTTTTATGATCCAGATCACCTAAGCTCCCTTGAACATTTGGCTTCAAATATATAGGGGTAGACAAAAGTAGGTTTATAGTTATAATACAAATAAATACCATAATTAATAAATAATAGCACAAGAATAAACTGTTTTGTGTACTCACAACTGTAAGTTTACTTTTGCCCCACCCCTGTATGTGGCTCCAAAGGCTAAGAGGAAATATTATAAAAATGTGAATTGAATGGAAGCCATCTTTTTCTGGATGTATAGTGATTTGTATGGAATTTTCTTCCCCTTTCTTCAGGGACTTTATGCCTAAGACTGTTGGCATTGATCCAAGTCCATTTACTGTGCGTAAACCAGATGAAACTGGAAAATCAGTATTGGGGTAAGATTTGCATATAGAATGAAATTTTAAAGATTCATGTAAAATAATATAGCACTTGCAATATCATTTACACAAAAACTAATAACTTCACATAGTTTGGGACACAGCCCATTTATTGCATATACAGGTAGTTTATTTATAGCACTAGGATCACTAAAGTGTTCAACATGGACAGTAGAATTTATGGAAATTTTAGCAACATGGTGCACTTCATTACTTTAAATTAGGAATATCACAGATGGCATGAAGACAGGTAGCAGATATTGTGTGTTATGTCCTATAAGTAACTCAACATCCTCTATGTTCCTCAACATAAAATACTTAGGTAAAATTTTACAGTCCTAGTATTTATTTTTGTTTTATTCATAGTATTTATTTTTGTTTGCATTCTGAAGAAGGATTAAAGCAGATATGCTCAGGGATTAATAGATTTTCTGTGTATTACTGTAGCATTGTTTTGGGGAAGACAGTTATTTTTTAATATCCAATTACTCAGGGAAGAGGACAAATCATGTTTACATCTTCATGCTTAGAGACTGGGGTGAAATATGTTGTGTTCTAGCATAAGAATCTCTATTACTGCTGTGGACCTGAGTAATCCCAGTGATAAGGTTTTCTCATGACCCTGACCAAAAAACCCTGGCCAGATTGTAGATACAGAGTCCTAATTGTATTTAGGCCTGTGCATGGGATCCTAACTGGATTTTAGCTACATGTGATTTATAAAATTGGGTATTTATTAGTATTTTCCAGACACACCATTTCTGTGGCTTAAAATAAGTGGCTTTAAATAGCTACATGTTAAACCCTGGTCCAGATGCTAAGGCATTTGAAAGAAAGGATGTCCTCAGGAGTTTAGAATTCAAGGACTTCCTGGCACAAATACATAAATGAGCAGCTATATTCGTGTATGTCACAGAAGTGCTAGCAACTTTAATTTTCAGTTGCAGAAAGTCAGAAGCTAATTTTTCTATAATATCTAACCCATGGCCTTTCCTAGAACATTTCAGAATATTATGGTATTAAAGTCCCTTGTAGATAATTTTTTCAAAGAGTGAAATATTAAGCATTTTTCATAACAGCCAAAATATTATAAAATATTTTCTGAATTAAAACAATATTCTTACTATTCTTAAATTTGGAGCTAAAATAAAAGTAAATACTTTTATGTGTCCATTTTTCTGTCCCCCCCCACAAGCCCCTATTATTAGAAGGGATGTTCAGCAAATATAATTATTTACTAATAACACAACAAACTTTAAAATTTAGTTCATGTTCATCAGTTATTCATATTCTCAAATAATTAGTTGATACTGTGATTGAGAGAAATCATAGGAGGGAAGGAAATATACATGGATTTGGCTTTTGACCTTTTCTTGAAGCTTTTACAAATTATAGGTAATTTTGCTAATATCTCAAAACATAGAGCCTATTATTGTACCATAAATTTTGAATATATTGATTTCAGTCATCAAAGGAAGGCACGATAACCAAGTGGCCAGGAGACTTTTCTGCGTAGGTTTACAATACTTTACATGCATGTACTGGTTTTCTGCCAGAATTTATAACGGCTGAAATTCATACAGGGCCCATACTTGTACATGGCAAAATATGAAGGTTTTCCCTTCAGTACAACTTGAACTCAGAAAGTAGTTTCTCACAGTCATTTTCTTATGCTTCACCAGGACCGAGGTTTTGGGACAGAGTGATGCACAGTGGATGTTGAGGATTCTGTTTAAAGATGCTCACCTTCATATTGATCATTTTAAAGGAACAAAAGCAATAGAGAAGAAGCTGTATTACAGCGGAAGACAGCGGCCAGCGCCCCGCCTCCCCCCAGCGAGGAGGCTGTGTCCAGCAGCTCTGATGACGACTCGGGGACCGACCGGGAGGAGGAGGGCTCTGTGTCTCAGCGCTCCACTCCAGTGAAGATGACTGACACGGGGGACAGCGCCAAAGTGACCGAGGTGTGGGGAGAGGAGCACGCGTGGCCCAGTGTGAGGCACTGGGGAATGAGCTCTAAGTTCCACTCTCGGGAGAAAGGCTGAGAGTGAGGACAGGTCACATTATCTCACTCACACCATTGAAATGCGATCATGTGTAATGTGTGGTGTTGGAGGCATGCGCAGATAAAGACATCCAGCATAGACAGACAAAATGAAAATGGCTTCATTTTGCAATAAATCAGTGCTTTTGCTCCCAGATGTAACAGTGAAATTCTTATTACTTCAGAGTTTTGTTTTGTTTTAATATTGTTTTATTGCTTAAAGTATTACAAAGAGTGTTAAATAAGTCTCCATTTTTCCCCCTTGACTTCAATCCTGTGCCTCTTTGGGGAGCCCACCCATTTGCGGTTCGTTCACTCCCTTGCTCAGCACTCTGCTGGAATGCAGGGTTTGGACCTGGGCGTCACCATCTCTGCATAGCCCCAGTGGGCAGTTCATCCTGCTCAATTTGATATTATCAATATATTAAGGGAAAAGAAAAGTAAAAAACAAAAAAAACCCTAAATCTAGTTTGGGGGGAAATTTGATTTCTAGACATAGCTAGAAGTCATTAGAGGTCGATATGGCAACGTGTGATAAAACAAGAACGGAATCTATTGTCCTAGTAGTTGACAAACTACAAATGACTGATCAAGTCCAGCCCACTGTCTGTTTTGTAAATAAAGTTTTATTAGAGTTGGCAAAGTACAAACCATTGGTCAAGTCCAGCCCACTGTCTCTTTTTGTAAATAAAGTTTTATTGGCACTGAGCTATGCTTACTTGCTTATATGTTTTCTGTAACAGTAAAGGTGAAGAGTAGCTGTAGAAATGGCATGACCCAAAGATCATAAAATATTTACTATATGATCCTTTGCAGAAATTTTTGCTAACTCCTGCATTATACAAACGCCACTAATAATTATTTAGCAGTGTTTTTATTTTACCCTAAAACAAACTATTTTTAGTGGAAATAAAATCAAATTATGAAAAACATGAACTGAGAAGTTTAATGAATAGATTGAAGAAACATTGTGATTAGTGGGAAAATTCACAGGTTCATTTTCTTCATATTTGGAAATTATATTCTAGATGTCTAAAAACTTTCCTGGTCCCTCTTTTTTTTTGACCCCAGAATGTGGTCCAGCCCATGAAAGAAGTATATGGGATTAACCTCTTCGATGGTATCTCAGAGGAAGATCTCTCCATTTATTCAAGGTAAACTACTTCCATGTAGTGATTGAGAAAAATGCAAATGTATTACTACAATAGCATATCTAGTATAACTTTAAAAAATTAAAATAGTCAATACAGAAGGAAATGAATTCCATCTGGAATATAGTAATAGCATTCAGAAGGTCAAATTCAGGAACACTGATTTATATTTGAATAGGGTGCCTATTGTCTGAGATAAAAATTTATGATGAGTATATATGTTTTCACTGCCCACAAATACACTGCAAACTGAAGTACAAACACAGTTCTACAGTAAAAAATCCTCAAGATCAGGTACAAAATAAACCTGGGATATTGCCGACTGAGGATCTTGCAGTCACTTTAGCTCTGGGCTGCTGGTGGGAAGAGTGTCTGAGGAGGAAAAAGGAAGCAACGATATAAGGGTGCCGATTCTGGATGTTATAGCCCTTTGGTAGGTAGGTCTAGCTTAGGGAGAGGATCCCCCAAAAGGCATTCCCTGAAATCATGTACATATTTTTGCATGTGTGTTTTTCTGAGAATATTAGTAGTTATGAGATTCTCAAAAGAATCCTTCACCTCGCCCTAACTGGTTTGGTTCAGTGGGTAGAGCGTTGGTCTGTGGACTGAAGGGTCCCGGGTTCGATTCCAGTCAAGGGCATGTACCTTGGTTGTGGGCACATCCCCATAGGGGGTGTGCAGGAGGCAGCTAATCAATGTTTCTCTCTCATTGATGTTTCTAACTCTCTATCCCTCCCCTTCCTCTCTGTAAAACATCAATAAAATATATATTTTAAAAGAAGAATGCCTCACCTGGAAATCCTCAGAAAACTGATGGGTCCACTGTAAACACCCTCTCAGCCTAATACATGCATTGAGAAGACTTGTTGTTGTTGTTTTTTCACTGTTTCAGTGGAATTTTATTAGTAGCTATTGTGTCAAAATTTACATGTATAGGATCCAAAGGTCTGTCCTAGAAAATTCTAAAGCATATGCTAATTAGATTTCAACAGTAAGATAGAACATATTCTCATTAGAGTACAGCCCTTAAAGAGTGAAGCATAATAGAGAATTAAGTACAGTTCTCTCAAACTGGAAATGAACTCTGCATGCACAGTGCATCGTAAAAGAAAGTTCTGTGAAACTATAACATTTCTATGGATGTGAATTTCAGTGGCAGATATTATTAGCGTCTAAACATCTGACACTTAAGGAATTTCCCATCAAAACACAAGTGTAGTGGCTTTCATTAAATATAGAGCTATGATACTTTTATACAGAGGTCCTTCATTCATATAAGTTTGACATATGTTAACTCTGTAATATATATGAGCACTGACCTCCCATTCCTTTTTAAAGAGAGTATTGCACTTACAGAATCCATTGTACTGGATATTGTCAGCTTTTTCCTTCAAGCTGGTGAGACCTGCTATATAACATGTAAAGTACAAAAATGTACAGCCTTTCTTGACCACAAAGGCACTGGTGTGACTGCATCACTGTCTTATCAGAGGCAAGTTGAGTCATTCAGGACTTGGCCACACCCTCCTCACCCGACACACACATGCAGTCTTGCTTCTTCCTCACGTTGTCAGCAGTGCAGCTGAACCGTTTCCCGGTTGAAGCCGGCCTTTGTCAGGAGCACAGCTGGAGGAATGCTGCGGTTAGGGATGAATATGACTTTGCCTAGTGCAGAGAGAGAGTGTACATATCAAGGACTGAAATGTTGGCTCATGTGAATTAAGCAAAAAGTGTCTCTTGCTTCAGGCATGACTTTCACCTGCAGCCTTTGTAGCTCAGATTGTCCCTGAGGCCCACCTCTAGTCCTCCCTTCTGGGAAGTGAGATCCAGCCTTGTTCAGCCACAACACCCCCGGGCAACAGTCTCAGAAGGTGCCAGGGCAGGCTTGTGGGGAGGGGATTATGCAGGAAGGAAGGAGCCCGTGTTCTGGAATGAGATCCTGTGCTTGGTGTTCTGAAGTTCAACACCTCCTCCTTTGAGGGGTATAACACTTCAGTGTCTTACTTGTTCTTTAGACAGCTCTGCAGTAGACTGAAAAGATGTTATTACCCTCTAAAGGCTGAGGGCACAGGCAGAACCATTCAGTGACTTACCCAGGAGGCCTGTCCTGCGCTTCTGGGGTGTCTGTGATCTTAGTCTGTGCCATCCTCTTCATTCTCGTGATCATATCAGCTGCCTCTGCTTCTGATGCTGGGTCCTGGGGCTCTTCCTGCCTCCTCTGACCCAGAGAGAGGAGCTTCCAGGGAAGGGCGAGAGCCCATGGATTCTGCCCTGTATTGTGAGGCCCCCCTCCCACTGCTGTTCTGCACCCAGTTGGCTTGACTCACCAGAGTTTGTGCATGTAAAGATGGTGCAGTCACCTGGCTTGCCTGTCACAGCTGCCGCCTGGGCTACCACAGGACAGTGTGGGGACGGAGGCCACGCAGCCAGAACTGGCTTCTGCGGCCTGTCTTCCTGCTGCCTGCTCTCGTGCCTTTTTTCCTTATGTTGACCCTCAACCATCTTCAGACTCCGAAGATCTCTTGGTTTTATAGTTTTGTTCTAATTACTGAGCCTTGTTCTTTGTACTTCCCTTTGCCCGCATCTTTTCTGATATCTTTGGTTTGCCATTTTGACTAGACTTGAAAGTTTACTGACTTCCTCAAAGCCTCAGACCCTTGCCAAATATTTTTTAATTATTATTAAATTCTGACCATGATCGTGCACATGGTTTGCTAAGTTTAAAGTTCTGTACAAATATTAAATGTTATGTGACATTCTTTTTAAAAAATGCATCCAAAAATATAGTCCACTTGGTAAAACTGTAAAGTTGGATAAAAGTATTTCAAAGTTTTTCAGTAACCCGTGATCTAATGATTTAATAATTGCTAGTTTCTACAGCACTTTGCTTGACCTTTAAGAAAGCTACTTAAAAAATAAATTACAAAAGTATTCTTAGTCATTAAAAGAAAATATTTCAAATAGTTGAAAAGTGAGAGGGGAACCAGCCCTGTAATCCTGCCCTGTAACCTCTTGGGGGCACACAGAGCAAAGCTGCAGGCCACACTTCAGGCAGATCTGCTCTTGAGAAATGGCTGGGGGCCCTCTGCCATCGTGGTATCCTCTTACCCGACTGAGACCCTGAGCGATTCCCTGTGGCTCTCAGCTTTAAGACTGGCTTAGTGTTGCCCCAGTCTTCTCTAAGGAGGGGTGGTATACAGTGGCGGTCAGTCGCTGGTCTCCTCAAGTCCTCTCCATCTGTGTTCAAAGTACTCTTCGCAGTGACTGGGGTATACTTGGCGATTCTTGTGGTCCTGAGGAAACTGAGTCCAGATCCTGGACTCAGCAGCGTCTCTGCTGCCGGAGATGGGTCCCTGGCCTTGTCATTTGTCTCACCGCAAACCTCTCCCCTCGTTTCTCCATGTTTCCTGCCACAGTCACCCGCAAGTATGTGAGGCCCTAAGAGATCAACTCTTTAGCTTCAGGAACAATTGGTTCCGTATTTTTTTTAAATAATGTTTAAATAAATAGATACGCAATGTAGTACACATTTCTTATTCTTATATCTATGGTTCTGCTATATTTTAAGCAGAAATTCTCTTCCTTTACTTCTCACAGACCCACTCTAAAATCAGGCAACCATTTATGAGTAGAATTGTGTTACATGGATTGCTCTTGTGGGCTTTTCTGACATTTGAAAGCTCATCCTATGATTTACTGAATGTATTGCCAGTAGTTTCTTCTCCAGCTCACTTCTTACCAATTGTAATTTGTAGATTTGTTCAGCTGGGTCAGAGTCAACATCAGCAGGACAAGAGCAGCCAGCAGCTCTGTTCCAGGCGTCCAGATGGAGTTATAAAATTGTGAGTACTAGATTAGACCTTTACAAAACATGTATATTCATGCCCTTCACAGTGCCTTTCTTTTAAGATTTTGTAAGAAAAACATTATCTTGTCACCATCCTATATAATAAAAGGGCAATATGCAAATTGACCCTAATAGCAGAACCACTGGGAATGACTGGTCACTATGACACACACTGACCACCAGGGGGCAGATGCTCAACGCAGGAGATGCCCCCTGGTCGTCAGTGCTCTCCCACAGGGGGAGCTCTGCTCAGCCATAAGCCAGGCAGACGGCTGCCAATACAGCAGTGGTGGTGGGAGCCTCTCCCGCCTCCTCAGCAGCGCTAAGGATGTCTGACTTCAGCTTAGGCTTGCTCCCCACTGGCAAGTGGACATCCCCCGAGGGCTCCCAGGCTGCGAGAGGGCACAGGCTGGGCTGGGCTGAGGGACCCCCCCGAGTGCACAAATTTTTGTGCACTGGGCCTCTAGTATTAGTATAAGCATAAACATCTTCTCCTGGTATCTTATCTGAGGAAAACTGGGTAGCTGTGGGGGCAGAGAAAAGATGGCAGCCTCAACTTAAAGTTCATCCTTTGGAGGTGAGATTGGTGTTGAAGAAGGCGTCTCTCCATGAACTCTCCTCTCCACTGGGGAGAGCTGAGATGACAAAGCAGCCCTGACCCTGCAGACGGGCTCTTCATGTTCGATGTAAGACCCTTGAAGGCAGGGATGCCTGTCTCTTCTAACTGTATATCCTCACCAGTTTGGATAACTTACTGTAAGTTAAACAGGTGTTTAGTAAATTCTTAAACAGAACGAGTTTCACATCCTGAGTCACAGCATCACAGATCTACCACTTGTTGTTGTGTTGTTGCTTTTACCTTGAGCAAATAACAAGTCTTGTGTAGGTCAGTTTCCTCATCTGCAAAGTAATAATCATACCTGCTTGGTAGGTGGGCTTAATGAAAGAATAATCATACCTGCTTGGTAGGTGGGCTTAATGAAAGAATACCAAGCACTTAGACCAGTGTCTGGAAAAAATTCTCCGTAAATGCTGATCATCAGCTCCTCCTCTTCCTACGAGCAAGTGCAGAGTGAGAAGGCCTAAGTGGAAGAGCTTGCTGTGCAGGGGCAGGGGGCACCAACCTGTGCTCATTCTACACTCCTACCAGTTCTCCGGGAATTTTTGACCAAGCAACACATGCCAATCAGTATAGGTTAAAAAGAACATGAGCACATATATTATTAGTGCCTGCTATTCTGGCTCACCTTTTCCAGGAATATGTCTCACTCATTTAGAAATTATCTCCAAGAAGTGGTTCAAAATGTGACATGTAGAGTTTGAATAAATGCTGTCTAACTTAGGATTTTTCCAATGCAGGCTGAGGTGCAAGGTAATATAAGGTAAATAAGTATGTTTTAGGATTGAACATTGAATTTATTCCCTAAGTACATGCCCCTTACAGAGTGTATGCCCCTGGGGATGGGCTCTGGCCGGGAAGTGTGTCAAGAGTCAGTGTGTGCTAACTCCAGGCAGAGTTAGCACACACGGCTGAGATGGGTGTGACACCAGGGCCCTGATGAGTTCTACTTTGTTCACTTGTCATGAAAGCATTTCCAACAATGTACCCCTAAATTAAGGTGACCAGACGTCCCGCTTTTGGCGGGACAGTCCCAATTTTTAACAATTTGTTCAGCGTCCAGTGGAGTTTTTAAAAAGTCTCGAGTTTTGGAAAGAATGCACAGCTAGGGAACGGCGGGAGAATGGGAAGGGAATATACGGTTTTCAGCGGCCAAGCCGTCAATGGTGTCCCGCTTTACCAATGTTAAAATCTGGTCACCTTACCCTAAATCCAAGTCACTGTGCCCCCCTCCCCCCATTGATTTCCTATAGTCCTCAACAGACAGTGCTCTGGTCTCTGTGCTGCAGGCGGAATCATGTCTACCCTAACGGGTAAACCTTGTTATCTTTCCCAGACACCAGGAAGTACGGTGTTTAAAGGCTTAAGGATTAGAGCAGTTGGGAGGTCATGATCAATGATTAATCTGCTAATTTCCCCCACAGGCGGGGGCTGATAGGTGGCAGTCCTCAGGCCTCACCCCGGAAATTACCTCAACAGTGTCGTCTCTCTTTTCATTCTGGCTTTTACTTTTCTTCTTTCTCTTTAACCCTTTCTGGCTTTTCCCTTTTATCTTTTCTATTTCTAAATTAGTTTGTTCTGTCTCATGCCCGCTCCCCCAACCATTTCTTTTACTTTTATTTCTCTTTCCTTCCTTCTCCTCACCGTCCTCTCTCCATTCCCTCCAGGAAGCTTTTTGTTGTTTTTGTTTTTGAAATATAGTAATCTCCCCAAAACACAAGTTTCCTTCCTATATTCTAGGACATTGCTTTTCAGGCTGTAATTCTTGACTCATTAGTGGGTCATGAAATTGACTTAGTAGGCCTCCGCAGTGCAATGAGGTAAAACAGACTAACTCCAGTAGAAGTTCCAGTGCGTGGCTTGTAGGACAGTTGAGCCTTATTGCATGAAATTCTGTTTCTGTGCATAAATGCAGCTTCATCAATACATACAGATAACTAGGTGCGTGCCGATTGCCATGGGAAGTGCATGTCTTACTTTGGGTGACAGTCACACGTTGGATTTATAGGAATGCATCTTTTTTGGAACCACACAAATTTAAAACCTTAGGGTCTGTTCCTGGCATCTAGGCACTTAATACATGTTTGTGGATTGAATGAAAGTATGTGTGAGTGATTTCTATGGGAATAATTAGAAAAGGACAAGGTAGGTCAGGAAGGGGGACAGAAAGAGACGAGAGAGCTCTGTGGCGTGTCCATCGTAGGGGAATAGATGTAGGCCTTAGACAATACACTCATGACTTAGAATGCGCGGAGAGCTGGGACGAGCATGCACCGGATGGAGGGAGCAGGAAGCTAGCTGGGAGGCAAAACGAAGAAGCCATTCTATAAAGCGAATGCTGCTTTGTGTGAATATTATCTACAACAGCATCTGCATCCTATGTTAAACAAGGCAAGTTTCGTGAACCTGTGAACTCCTTGAAACTTTTAGGGAGAGCTGTCCTGAAAGGTTTCTAGCCTATAGGGAATAGTAAGCGTAAATTTAATTGTGGGTGCTGGTGTTGTTAGTTGAGGGCATCTGAAGTCACTCGCATGTGTACTTTTTAATTTCGTGTGTTGCCTGTTTTATTTTGGTGACCACAAAACATACCATTTATGGAAGCTGTCACAGGCTCACAGGAGGTCTAGGTTCCCCCTCTCCCGACCCTTCACCTGGGTTTTTGTCCTCATTGTTTGAGGAGCGTAGGTCTCTGTGAGGTAAGATGTACTTGCCTTACTGGTAAGACACTGAAAGCATTAAATGACAGGTAGCTACTGAGTGTTCCTCACTCCGTGCCCGGCTAAGTACTCTAAGACATGGTTGGATGAGATAAAGCTCCTGCCTCAGGTATACATTGTTGGGTTTCCATTGGCATTATCCCAGGTGGTGGGGAGGCGTGCAGGTGTCAGCAGAGCAGGCTGAGGGACTACGGGAAGAATCCACATCAGACGGGTGGGCAGGGATGAAACCTAAGGGGACGATGAAATTGTCTGGTTGAAGAAGACTAGGAGGGCACCACTTGGAGACCCATACATAATCCTGTGTGTCGAACACCAGGGATAATCAAGGAGGAGGCGAGAGATGCAGGCAGGCAGGAACAGGATCAGGAGGAGATGCTAAGAGAGAGAGAGTGTGGCCCTTATTTTATTAAAAGCCTGTTTTAATCAGGGGAGTGAGAGGCTTGTATTTGCATTTTAGAAAGGTCACTCTGGAAATAGCATGGAGAACGGATTGGAGGCAGGGAGGTAAACAACGGATCCGTAGGAAATGGGACAAAGCGATTGGAGTACTATTGGCAGTTGAAATAAAGAAGGAGGGTGTTTTGTAAACGTCCACTCTGTAGGGTTTGTGAAACTTGGTGATAGATTGTGTGGGAAGACCGTGGGAGAGGCAGGGGTTTTTCAGCTTGGTTAACTAGATATGGTGATGGGTTACCAGGATTGGAAATACATGGCAAACCAAATTTGGAAGCTCAGGTGGTTTTTTTGTGACAATTATAGGACATCCAGCATGATTTTCTGGAGCTAAAGAGGTTTTAGATTAAGCAGATTCAGTAATTTAGCTTTATTCTGCTCTTGATTTAAGAAGCAAGTAAGTAGAATTTCTTAACTTTCTCTGAAGGGAGTCGAGGTTAAATAGATTATTGTAGGTGCTTTGAAATTTCCTGGAGATTCATGGTCAGTTTTAAGAGGAAAACAATCCTGTAATTACTGATAAGAAGAATTTATTATGGTTTTAAGTGTATTTTTAGCCCATAAGACACTCTTACTTTTATCTGAGCAAGATTTGGATCCCTGATATGGCATGTGAGGCATATTACTCGCTGATTTTCTTAGCTCTGTGTACAAGAAACACATTTTATAACTGTTTAAGCTTTTGATATTTTGTTACTTTACCGAATGATCATCCATTTATGTATGGAAGGTGAGTGGGAAGATTTGGGGCAGATAGAATGATTATTGAGGCTGTGCTCTGTCACCGTGGCTTCTGACAAGCGTTGCTTTTGCACAGTGAAGATGTGTGCCCAGGTTTATGCGCTTTGCCTTTGTTTTCTTTGACCATATACGAGAAGTCTTATAGTGAAGATAAATTTTTGGTGGAAATAAAGAAAAAGAAATTTCAATTTTATATTTAAATATAGCTTTACCATCTATGCGTGATTCAGAACCCCTTGGGGCTTGTAAACATGATTTTGGAAATAAAATACAAATCCCATTAAGTCCTACTTGTGTTTAAAATTCACCAGTCATCTTTTGCCCCAGCTGGTTTGGCTCAGTGGATAGAGCATTGACCTGTGGACTACAGGGTTCTGGGTTCGATTCCAGGTTGTGGGGTCGATCCCCAAAAGGGGGCATGCAGGAGGCATCCCATCAGTGATTCCCATCATTGATGTTTCTATTTCTATTTCCCTCTCCCTTCCTCTCTGAAATCAATAAAACTATATTTTAAATAAATAAATAAATAAAATTCACCAATGGTCTTTTAATGTTGTGTAAGTAATTTTTCATGTTTAATAATTGTAATATTGCTATTTACTTCCCATATGATCTTATGAAAAAAATTGAGAAATACTACTGTGAAAACTAATTGCATTGTCTTCATAATTAAAATGCTGCTTGTATTCTATAAACATCTTTTTGTCATCCCTCCCAATTTTATAGGAACAGAAAATCCTTGATTAGAACCCCCTATGTGGTATTTTAAATTTAAAACAAATAGAAAAATACTATGAGTTACTTAAGGCCAGGGCTTTGTATCCCTAGGCCATCGCTCACTACCAGGTACACAGTAAGCATTAAATAAATTACAAATGAATAATATTTGATACTCAATATTTTTACCTCTTTGGAGGACTATTGTGCAAAATTAAGTGTGAAGGAGAAAGAGAGACATGCCAGGGTTAACAAACTGAAGCAAATGGCAAGGCAGATGATAAATGTTTATAAGTTTTTATTTCACTGTAGTTTATTTTCAGTTGTAGATGTAACAACTCAGAGTTCTTGGCAGGTATCTCAGGATTTTTTAATTGACCAACTATTGCTGTCCTTATTAGGTAACTAGAGGCCTGGTGCATGGATTTGTGCACCGTTGGGGTCCCTCGGACTGGCCTGTAGACATCCCCTAAGGGGTCCCAGATTGTGAGAGGGATCCCACTGGTGCACGATCGGGGCTGGGGAGGGACTGCGGGAGGGCTCCAGGGCATGTCCGGCCCATCTTGCCCAGTCCTGATCAGCTGGACCTCAGTAGCAAGCTAACCTGGTGGTTAGTGCACATCACAGTGACTGGTCCAAAGGTTGAATGAATGGTCAGACACTCAGCATATTAGGCTTTTCTTTTCCCTTTTTTTTTTTTTTTTTGCCAAAAGTTTTTTTGTTTTTTTTTGTAGGCTTTTATTATATAGGATTATACATTATGTTAGGACAGGCTAAAATATGATTATAATTTTTAAAGTCAAATTTAATTTTTTCCTGCTTTTTTTGAGATATAATTGACATAACATGTGTAAGTTTAAGGTGCACAATGTAATGATTTGATATCCTATATAATAAAAAGGTAATATGCAAATTGACCCTAACGGTAGAATGATCGGGAATGACTGGTCACTATGACGCACACTGACCATCAGGGGGCAGACACTCTCAGGAGCTTTCCCTTGATGGTCAGTGCACTCCCACAGGAGGAGCTCTGCTCAGCCACAAGCCGGGCTGACGGCTGTGAGCATAGCAGCGGTAGCAGGAGCCTCTCCCGTCTCCTCCGCAATGCTAAGGATGCCCAACTGCAGCTTAGGCCTGCTCCCTGCTGGCAGTTGAATATTCTCTGAGGGTTCCCAGGCTGCCACAGGGATGTCTGACTGCCAGCTTAGGCCCTATCCCTCAGGGAGTGGGCCTAAGCTGGCAGGTGGACATCCCCCAAGGGGTCCCAGACTGTGAGAGGACACAGCCTGGCTGAGGGACCCCCCCAAGTGCAGGAATTTTCATGCACCAGGCCTCTAGTATGTATATACTGCCAAATTACCACAAGAAGGTTAATCAACATTTCCATCTTCTCACATAGTGTGTGTGTGTGTGTGTGTGTGTGTGTGTGTGTGTGTGTGTGTGGTGAGAATTTTTAAAATCTACTCGCTTAGCAACTTTCAAATATACAATACCATAGGATTAACTGTAGTCACCATACTGGATGTTTCATCCTCAGAACTTATTTATCCTATTAGAGGCCCGATGCATGAAATTAGTACAAGGGGCTCAGCCCTTGCAGCCCCAGCCGGCCCTCACAGCCCCAGCTGCCTTGGCAGGCCCTTGCAGCCTTGGCCAGCTCTCACAGCCCCACATAGCCTTGGCCAACTCTTGTAGCCTCAGCTGACCCTCGCAGCCCTGGCTTTGTCTGGAAGGTCATTTGTTTGGTCGAATTAGCATATTAGCTCTTTATTATATAGGATATGGAAGTTTATATGTTCTTTGACCACCTTCACCTTCACCCATTTTCCCTGTCTCCTATCCCACCTCTGGCAGTCAACAACCTCTTCTCGGTTTCTGTTAGTTTGGGTTTTTGTTGTGTTTTATTTCCCCATATTTGTGAGATCATACAGTATTTGTCTTTGTCTGACTTATTTCATTTAGCATAATGCTCTCAAGGTCCATCCAGGTTATAAATGTCAAGGTTTCCCTCTTTTTTATGACTGAGTAATACATATATCACATCTTCTTAATCCACTTATTCATCGTAGACACTTAGGTTGCTTCCATGCCTTGGCTACTGTAAATAATGCTGCAATGAACATGGGGTGCATGTATCTTTTCAAGTTAGTGTTTTTGATTTCTTTGGGTAATTATCCAGAATGGGATTGCTGAATCCTATGATAATTCTATTTGTAATTTCTTGAGGAACCTTTATACTGTTTTCCATAGTGGCTGTACCAGTTTACATTCCCACCAACAGTGTACAGGTTCCCCTTTCTCTGTATCCTGACCAGCACTTGTTCTCTCTCTCTCTCTCTCTCTCTCTCTCTCTCTCTCTCTCTCAATAATAGCTATTTGGATAACTGTTAGATGATATCTTATGGTGGTTTTGATTTGCATTTCCCTGATGATTTCTGATGCTGAGCACCATTTCCTGTTCCTGTTAGCCATTTATATGTCTTATTTGGAAAAATTTCTATTCAAGTCCTTTGCCAATTTTAAATTGGATTATTTGTTGTTTTGCTATTGAGTTGTTTTTTGTTTGTTTGTTTGTTTGCATTCTTTAGGTTGCCTTTTCATGTTGTTGATCATTTCTTTTGCTGCACGGAAGCTTTTTAATTTGATGTTGTCTCACTTGTTTATTTTTGCTTTTGTTGCTTGTTAGTTTGGTATTATATCCACAAATTCATTGCCAAGACCAGTTTGCAGAAGCTTTTCCCCTCTGTTTTCTGTAAGGAGTTTATGGTTTCATAGCTTACATCTAAGTCTTTAGTCTATTTGGGTTTAATTTTTCTGCGTGGTGTAAGTATGAGGTCTGTTTTCCTTCTTGTACATGTGATTATCTAGTTTCCCCTGTAATGTAACTAGCTCTTGAGTCCCTTGAACAACATACCTAGAATTAAAACCCTGATTTCCTGATTTTCATTTGTCTGTTGTTTCCACATACAAGAAGCTCTAAAGATTTTGCTTTATTTTTTATATGAAATTTACTCTTGAAATCTTATAATAAAAACATTATGGCAGTTTGATCTTAGTTACAAAGAATGAAAATTTTTACATTTTTAAAAATCTTCCCTCTCAAGCCCACTTCTCATTAGCTTGCAAAATACTCTTTGTAAGGTGGTTTCCATCCATTAGTGCAGGGTCACAGTGTCTACTCTGTGTGCATGATGTCACCAAAACACAATTAAGTCCCAAAATACCTGAATAAAATGCATCATGTTCTTATCTAGAAAAAAAGAGGGATCGAGACTATCCTGATATTGTTAACCTTTTTATTTTGTCACTTGTAATTATTAAAATTCATTACTTAATGTCAAAATAAAGTCAATTAGTGCTTTTTAAGCATGGTACATCAAAGGAATGCTTTTTAAAAATAAAACTCTTAGGTTTGTTTCAAAAGATGAATAGCTAAATTGGTAGTTTCTTTATCATGTGGTCAGAAAACAGGAAAATAGATAGACTAAATCAGTGTGTTTGGATACATTTAATTTTAATAATAGAATAGAGCTAGGAAAAACATTCTGATAATCTCAGAAGCATCAGTAAATATTTAGCAGATAGAAAAGTTTTTAGCAGCCCTGACCCGTTTGGCTCAGCGGATAGAGCATCGGCCTGAGGACTGAAGGGTCCCAGGTTCGATTCCAGTCAAGGGCATGTACCTTGGTTGCGGGCACATCCCCAGTGGGGAGTGTGCAGGAGGCAGCTAAATCGATGTTTCTCTCTCATCAATGTTTCTAACTCTCTATTCCTCCCCCTTCCTGTCTGTACAAAATCAATAAAAAAAAAAAAAGAAAAAAAAAAGAAAAGAAAAGAAACGTTTTTAGCAGATAGCTAAAATGTTATTTTAGGTATCTTTTGGGGAACTCTAAAAAGGATTATATTTGAAGTTTCTCAGACTAGTAACTTTGTCCCACACACAAATAATGTTTTCAACTCATTATTATTATTATTGGCCCAAATGTCTTGTTTTTACTTGTTTTGAACAGTTTTAACACAGTAGATAATACTCTTCTCAGTTTTCTCCTGCTGAAACAAAATCAGTTATTGATTTGTTTTAGATCATGTTGATGATATAATTAAATCGAATTTATTGTTTACTAGTTTAAATTTATTATTTCATTTTAGCCTTTAATTTTTATTTATTTATTTATTGATTTCATCTGCAATCTTGGTGTTTCTCATAATAAGTACATCGGTTGGTATCATCTGGATTTTTCATATACATCTTTCTTCCCAAAGCCTGCCTATAATGGCTTCTAGAGATACAAAGATATAATCAGACTTGTATAGAGAGAGGCTAGATGCTGTTCTGAGAACATCCTGTTAGCATGCATTTAGCACCTATCAGGACCATGACATCCAAGAACTGGAAAGTGCCTGGAGGTCTTTGGATTCAGTCCTCTGATTTTTATGAGAAAATAAAGCCTGGAATGGGTCAGCAGCTCAGAGTTATAAAACCTTTTAATGATAAAGCTAGGACTCAAATTCATTTCTTTGAGACTTAAACACTAAGTCCAATAACATGCGATCCCTGAGCCAGACAGCTGAAATTTCCCCAACCCATACTGCTATTGGGTGCAGCTAAAACTGGGGGAGCCTCCCAGGTGCGTGGATAGTAACAAGTAGTGACATTTAGCAGGTTGTCACCAAAGGAAGAAAAAAGGGGAAAGATAAGCATAAAGCAGTGAGTTTGAAAGTATGATCTGCAAACTCCTGGGGGTCTTGAGACCCTTTCAGTGGGTGATCATTATCTTCACTGCTACACACTTACAGGAGAGAGAGAGAGAGAGAGAGAGAGAGAGGGAGAGAGAGAGAGAGAGAGAGAGAGAGAGAAGGGAGGGAGGCAGGCTAGCCACTGACACTTAAGTCCTTGATGAAGCAGTAAAAATTAAGTACCAACTCTCGAATGCATGTCTTTTTAGTATTCATTGTGACAAAACAGGAAACATACATAAAATACTCAGATTGACTATCAAAATATGATGGTTGTCTAAAGGAAAAGCACTTGTAAGATTGTTGAAGTTGTGAGCTGGACTTGCTACTTTTTTCATGAACACCAATTGAAGTAATGATGACAGACAAGCTGTGGTTCTTCAGACTTAGGTATTTGGCAGACACTTTCTAAAGAAATGAACAAAATAAGCCTTTTACTTTAAGAAAACCAATTGAGAGTTTTTGTCAACAATGATAAGCCAAAATCAAAATTTTATAAAACTTGTATCCACCATCATGAACACTACTTGGAGGTTTTTCTGATGAGATTGGTGGCAATCTTAATAAGTATGATTTTCTAAATCCTATATAATAAAAGCCCAATATGCTAAGTGTCAGTTTGTCCAGTCAGCCATTCAACCAAGCAAAGCGTAATAGGCTAATGATATGCTAGGGCCACTCAACCACTTGTTATGACGTGCACTGACCAGCAGGGGGCAGACAGTCGACTGGTCGACCAGTTGCTATGATGTGCACTGACCACCAGGGAAAATGCTTGTGGGCCTGGCTGTGTGATTGTTGCACTTCTAAAGAGTGTGACATAGAGAAGCCAGCCATCCAGAGAACAGAAAAACAGTCAAGAGAAATGAGATCATGTTCTCCCAATACCCAAAGGCACTATTACACCTTATTATTTAGATAAAATACTTAGAAAAAAAATTTTTTAGAACTAAGCCGCTAAAATTTTGGAGATCTTTCTCATGTGCATTGTTGTCCATTTTTCATGTCACGTGAAGTGCTGAGATAGCTGGCAGTATGTATCTCAGAAAAGAGAATGAGAAGTCATGTGATCAGTCCCTCAAGTAATAGGTGAAAGCAGGGCCTCTTTGAGTAACTTTGGGGACCAGTATGTGGAACATACAGGAGGAAGATGTAAGGCCACTGAAGTCCAGGGCAGGGACCAGCGTGGCATGTTTGAGAAGCAAGCAGAAGGCTGAATGAGCGGCCCAGAGGAGTGTGCATGGATGGAGTAAGCATGGGTAGGAGCCAGATCCCTCAGGAGCTTAGTCGTTGTCCAATGGGAAGACACTGAGGGATTTTTGGTAAAGAGTGGAATGCTCTGATTCACATCTCTAGAAGATAACTATGGATACTTTCTGGAGGATAACTAATAGGGGGCAAGCAAGTAAACAAAGAGAGAAATAAGAAATTCAGGAGACGTGTGGTTTTACAGAAGCCAAGAGAAGAAAATGTTTCAAGGAGGAAGGAGTGAGCCCTGCCTGGTGGCTCAGGTGGTTGGAGCATCGTCCTACTAGTATACACCCAAAAGGTTGCAGGTTTGATTCCTGGTCAGGGCGCATACCCAGATTTCAGGATTCGATCCCATCAGGGCAAGCATGGGAGTTAACAGATCTCTCTCTCTCTCTCTCTCTCTCTCTCTCTCTCTCTCTCTCTCTCTCTCTCTCTCTCTCTCTCTCTTTCTCTCTCTACCTCTATCTCTATCTCTATCTCTACCTCTATCTCTCTTCCCCCTCTCTCTCCCTCCTTTCCTCTCTCTTTAAAATCAATTAAAAAAATACATATCCTTAGGTGAGGATTTAAAAAAAAAAAGGAGGAAAAAGTGGGCAGCAGTGTTGAATACAGAAAAATTAACAGGAAGGCTGTTGATGGCCTTTATGAGAAAATGTTTATGGGCAGTAACTTTGCAAGTCCACTAGGAGTGAATTTAGGAAAAAACGGGAAATGATTAAAAGGACATGGGGAGTAGAAACCATTCTTTTAAAAAATGCTGTAAAGGGGTACAAAGAAATAGGACCTGAAAGGGAATACGAAGTTAAGATAGTGTTTCTAAGATCTGAGTTACTACAGCAGCTTCTCTGCTGAAGGAATGGAGGCTGCAGAGATGCAGATGCTGGGGAATCTGGACAAAGCATTGTTTTGCATTTTTGTTGAAATCCATAATTTTATTATCTTTGATGTTGATTAGTTTGTTGGGAGTTTCTGTATTAAGTTGAACCATATGAAATTACCATTATGCACACATTTTGACCTACAAAAATATCAGTTACATAATTCTACCTAATAGAAGTAGGATTTTCTACTTTACTTTAGACAATTTTAAATTTTTTTCATAGATCTTTATTATTTATATACATCTTAAATTTAGAAACAATCTCAAACTCATCTAAAAGTTGTAATTACAGAACAAAGAACATTCCTTCCCGCCCCCCCCCAAACAATTTGAGAGTAAGTTGTAGACTTCATATTCTATTTCTCCCTAACATCTGAGTAGGTATTTTGGTATTACCTGTAAATAAGAACATCCTCCTACAAAATCACAATACAATCTAGTAAAATCAGAAAATTAACGTCAAAGCTAGCAGCCAATCCTCTGATGAAGCTATTGAAACCCCCTTCAAGTTTATGCCAGTTGTTTCATTAATATCATTATTTCCCCAAAAGCTTTAGTCTAACATCTCATGTTGCATTTACATGTCATGTCTCTGTAGTCTCCTTCCTTCTGGAATAGTCCCCCAGTTTTCCTGATTTTCATGACCATGGCACTTTTCTTAATTAAATTTATTAGGGTGACGTTGGCTAACAGGGTCATATAGACTTCAAGTGTATATTACTATGACACATAATCTATTCGTTGTACTGTGTACCCACCATCCAAAGTCAGATCTTCCGTAAGAAGATTTGTCCCCCTTTACCCTCTACCACCCTCCCACCCCCTTCCCTCTGGTAACCCATCACACTGTTGTCCATCTGTGTCTCTGAGTTTCAGTTTTATATGCAACATATGACTGAAATCTTGTAGTTCTTAGCTTTTCCTGACTTCTTTTGCTTAGCATAATATTCTCAAGGTCCATCCATGTTGTTGCAAATGGCAGTATTTCATTTTTCTTATGGCTGAGTAGTATTCCATAGTATTTATTTTATTAATCCAATCCTCTATCAAAGGATACTTTGGTTATCTCTATATCTGGGCCACCGTGAATAATGCTGCAGTGAATAGAAGTGCACATATCTTTGCAAATAAATATTTTTGAGTTTTTGGGTAAATACCCAGAAGAAGAATTGCTGGGTCCTATAGTAACTCTATTTGTAGTGGTTGTTTTTTAGGAACCCCCATACTGTTCTGCATAGTGGCTGTACCAGTTTACATTCCCACCAGCAGGAATGAGGGTTCCTTTTTCTCCACAACCTCTCCAACTTGTTATTATCCATCTAATCTAATAAAACAGTAATATGCAAGTTAACCCTCACTCTGTTATACCCATAAGCCATGCCCACAAGCCACACCCATCAACCAATCAGGAGCAAATTAATTCAACTAAGATGGCGGCAGCCACGGAGCTGGAGTTGCCCTGTGCAGTGGAGGAAGCCAGGGCCCTGAGGGCCTTGAGCTCTACTCAAGGCTACAAAGTTTCAATTATAGAAGATAAACAAACCCCAGATACCTGCTGGGCTGGGACCTTGAGTTGCCAGGGGCAACCCAGGCTTTGAACAGGGGAACCAAGGCAATAAAAATTTCAATTACAGAATTTAAATAAATCCCAGATACCTGCTTCCAGCCAGGCACCCCAGTAGGGACCCGAACCCTGAAGGGGCTGTGGGCAGCCTGAAAATGGCCCTCAGCCCCTCACTTAGGCTGGCCACACTTCAGCCCCTCACTTAGGCTGGCCACACTCCCATGGGGTGAGGGTTCCCACTGCGGGGCTTGGCAAGCCTGCAAACAGCCATCAGCCCCTCACCCAGGCAGCCAGGCATGCCAGCATGTGGACATCCCCCGAGGGGTCCCAGACTGCCAGAGGGCACAGGACGGGCTGAGGGACCTCCCGAGTGCACAAATTTTTGTGCATCGGGCCCCTAGTATTGTTGATAATAGCCATTTAACAGGTGTGAGATGGTATCTCATTGTAGTTTTGATTTGCATTGCCCTAGTTGTTAGTTAGGGAAATGCAAATCAAAACTGTGGTAGCTCTGTGGTATAATTTGAAGCCAGCCAGTGTGCTACCTCCAGCTCTTGGCTGATTGCTTTGGCTAGGATTTCCAGAATTGTGTTGAATAAGAATGGTGAGAGTGGATATCCTTGTCTTTTTCCTGACTTTAGAGGAAAAGATTACAGCTTTTCACCATTGTATGCGATAGTGGCTAAGGATTTGTCATATATGACCTTATTATGTTGAGATACTATAAGCAGACAAACAATGGGTCTGTGCTGCTTGTCACTATATGAGTCAATTAAGCAAAGACAGGGTTGAATCATTATATGAGCATTTATTCCAATATTGCTGGCAGTATGGGAGAGCAGCAGGTTATCCTCAGAAATCTGCTCTGCTGACCACCCTTAGCAGCTGCTTATGTAAGTAGAAGTTCGAAGGAAGAGTAGGTAAAAGGGCAGTTTACAGATATGCAAAAGGACTAGAGGGTCTTCAAAGAGCTTAGTGATATGCAAGGGCTGGGGTTACATGGGGAAATAGCTAAAGGGAGTGCCAGATGGACAATTAACAGGTAAGCAGGCCGGTGGTTTGCAAAGGCCTGCAGGTGTGCAAAAAGGGCTGGGGGTCTTCAAATGGCTGGAATTCTGGTTTCTGCAGCATAGTTGTTCATCTTTCCATGATAATAGGCAGCTCCAAATGGGGAGGAAGGACTGCGTCTCCCGGACAGCTCCAGCTGGGATAGAATGTGCCTTCTTTAATCAGAATAAAACAATCATGGTTAACAGAGCATGATTAATATTGCTTTTTAAAAAAATATATTTTTATTGATTTCAGAGAGTAAGGGAGAGGGAGAGAGAGATGGAAACATCAATGATGAGAGAGACTCATTTAATGGCTGCCTTCTGCACATGCCCCACTGGGGATTGAGCCTGCAACCCAGGCATGTGTCTTTGACTGGACTCGAACCCAGGACCCTTCAGTCTGCAGGCTGACGCTCTGTCCACTAAGCCAAACCAGTGAGGGCAATATTTCTTATAATACTAGCTGGTTCCTCAACATTCTATTTCTGCCCTTTTCAATACTTTCCTTTTATACCCATTTTATTGAGTATTTTTATCATAAATGAATGTTGTATCTTGTCAAATGCTTTTTCTGCATCTGTTGTTAAATAATGATTTTTTAAAATATTTATTTATTTATTTTTATTATCTTTATTGTCCAGATTATTACAGTTGTTCCTCTTTTTCACCCCATAGCTCCCCTCCTCCCAGTTCCCACCCCACCCTCTGTCCTTACCCCCACCCTGTCCTCATCCATAGGTGTATGATTATTGTCCATTCTCTTCCCGCACCCCCAACACCCTTTACTCCCGAAAATTGTCAGTCTACTCCCTTTCTATGCCTCTGATTCTATTCTATTCACCACTTTACTCTGTTCATCAGATTTTTTCTTTACTTGATTTTTAGATTCACTTGTTGATAGATATGTATTTGTTGTTCATAATTTTTATCTTTACTTTTTTTTCATCTTCTTCTCAAAGGATACCTTTCAGCATTTCATATAATACTGGTTGGGTGGTGATGAACTCCTTTAGCTTTTTTTTGTCTGTGAAGCTCTTTATCTGACCTTCAATTCTGAATGATAGCTTTGCTGGGTAAAGTAGTTTTGGCTGTAGGTTCTTGCTATTCATCGCTTTGAATATTTCTTGCCACTCCCTTCTGGCCTGCAAAGTTTCTGTTGAGAAATCAGCTGACAGTCATATGGGTCTCCCCTTATAGGTAACTAACTGCTTTTCTCTTGCAGCTTTTAAGATTTTCTCCTTGTCTTTTGCTCTTGGTATTTTGATTATGATGTGTCTTGGTGTGGTCCTTTCTTGGGTTCCTTTTGTTTGGGATCCTCTGCACTTCCTGGACTTGGAAGTCTATTTCTTTCACCAGGTGGGGGAAGTTTTCTGTCATTATTTCTTCAAATAGGTTTTCAATATCTTGCTCTTTCTCTTCTTCTGGCACCCCTATAATTCTGATGTTGGTAGCTTGAAGTTGTCCCAGAGACTCCTTACACTATATTCATATTTTTTTATTCTTTTTTCTTTTGACTTTTCTGGTTGGGTGGTTTTTGCTTCTTCATATTTCATATCTTTGACTTGATTCTTATGATCCTCTTGTCTGCTGTTGGATCTCTGTATATTATTCTTTATTTCAGACAGTGTATGCTTAATTTCTAGCTGGTCCTTTTTCATATGCTCGAGGGTCTCACTAAATTTATCAGCAGTCTCTAGAATATTCTTGAAAAGTCTTATAACTGTGGTTTTGAACTCTATATCCAGTCGTTTGTGTTCCTCCATTTCTGTCATTTGTGACCTGCTTCTTAGTCTCCACATTTTGGCTTTTTGTGTATAGGGCCCAGTGATTCAGCCTCCCCAATCACCTGGGGTGGACACTTTTGTTGTACGCCTTTGAAGGCTGGGTGCACAGTCTTGTTGTAGTTATCACTGGGAGGAATCACTGGAAGGAAATGACCTGCAGGCCTTGCTCCTCGTTGTTTGGGGTTTGGATCTTTTGGAGTTCTGTCCCAGCTGCAGACTCTTAGGTTATGCTGAAGGCTGGCAGGCGCACAGCTTGGGCAGGGTTGTAGGTGGGGTGGGGCGGGGTCTCAGAATCATCGGGGTGGAGCAACCCATAATGGCTGCCCCTCCGCTGACTCCTGGGTTTGGCGTCTCCAAGCCCTGGGATCTGCGCGCCTCTGAGACCCGGTATCTCCGTGTCAGTGTCGCTGCGAACAGCACTGCTAGAACGCCACTGGTCTTCCGCCCCATTGCCCTACATCCTGCGTCGCATTCAGTGCAGCCCCAGAGTTTATAATCTCCTTCCAAGCTGCGGACCCCGAGCGCAACCAACGCCTCCATTCAGCGCGTCAGTAAATCTGTTTTGGTGCCAGGAGCTTCCACTCAGTCTCCAAGCACTCCTTCTCTTGCCTTCTAGTTGTAAAGCTTCTCCTCTCTTGGTTCTGGAGGATGGCCGTTTATCTGTATAGTTGCATTTTTATAATGTAGTTGTGGAGGCTGCGCACTTAGGTATATACCTCATGCCATAATCTTGGTTCCCCCTAAATAATGATTTTTATCCTTTGTTTTGTTAGTGTGGAGTATTACAATGATCAATTTGCATATATTGAACCATCCTTGTGTCCCTGGAATGAACCCCACTGATCATGACATATTATTTTTTTAATATGTTGTTGTATTCTATTTGTTAGTATTTTGTTTAGGATTTTTTGCATACATATTCATCAGAGATATTGGTTTGTAGTTTTCTTTTTTGTTATCCTTGTCACGTTTTGGTATCAGGGGTATGTTGACTTTATAAAATGTGCTAGGAAGTATTGCCTCTTCTTCAATTTTTTGGAAGAGTTTGAGAAACATAGGAATCTTCTTTGAATGTTTGGTAGAATTCACTAATGAAGCCATCTGGTCTGACCATGACACTTTGAAAAATACAGGCCAATTATGTTGTAGAATAGCCCTCAATCTGGGTTTGCCATGATTATCTTCAGGTTATGTATCTTTGGCAGTATGTTAGCCAGCCTCCAGATGGGCCCTACCTCCTGTTATCACACCTTTAGTCTCGTCCCACATTGTACCAGAGAGAGCATATGGCAGAAGTGATTAGGTTACAAAAGTGATCTCTAGTGGAGGGGGATGGGTGAGGTGGAAGAGGGCATAGAGGTGATAAAAGGTGATGGAGAAAATAAAATAAATTATTTTTTAAAAAGTGATCTCTTGGATCATTTGCTCCCTGGGGGAAGCAAGCTTCATCTTGTGAGCAGCTCTCTGGATAGGCCCAAATGGCAAGAAACAGATGTCTAGCCAACAGCCAGTGAGAAATTGAGGCCTTGCCTACCATGTTGAGTGAGCTTAGAAGTGGATTCTTCAGTCCTAGTTAAACCTTGAGTTGACTGTTGCCTTGGCAGATAGCTTAAGTTTGACCCTGTGAGACCTTGAAGTAGAACCACCCAACTAAGCAATCCCAGATTCCTAACCCCCAGAAACTGTGACATAAGTATTTGTTGGCTCACAGTACCTAATGAATACAGGCAGGAATAGCACAGAAGTGATCATGGCCTCTTTTTTTTTTTAAATTTTTATATACATATATTTTTATTTATTTCAGAGAGGCAGGGGAGAGAAAGATAGAAACGTCAATAATGAGAGAGAATCACTGATTGGCTGCCTCCTGCACACCTCACCCTGGGGATCAAGCCCACAACCCGGCATGTGCCCTGACCAGGAATTGAACTGTGACCTCCTAGGTTCATGGGCATCATGGGCTTTTTCATTGCATCCTATCAGTTCATCCCATTATCAACGGTCTTTATTTCAATCCATCAATTGAAGTGCTGTCTCCTGGGCTTTTCCACTGTGCAGTTTCTCTTTTATTTTCTCTTATAATTTGTGAATATTTTATGGGAGTTAATTTGAAACTATGTAAATATCCCTTCATCGATTTTTAAGTTTTTTTATTTATTTATATTTCTCATTGTGAGACCTTGGTCTCCTGTGTTATTCAGTGGGGGATAATTTGTTGCTATCATTTTTTATTTTGATGTTCAAATTGTCCCAAATTTCACAAAATGCCTTAAACTTGGCTTAGGACATGTTCTCATCATTTTTTGAGCACATCCTTGATTTCTGGCACAAGTTGTTCTAATCTCATTGAATCCTTTACTTGCTCTAACCCTGAAATCAGTCATTTTTCTAAGGATTTCTGGTTCCTTTTAGTGGAAAATGGTAATAAAACCAAAATCTGGCCATTAGGTTTGCCTATTGCATTGGGGTGTTGCTGCTCCCAGGACCATTCATAGAACATACACACATTTACATATACATATATATTTAAATATATGCAGACTTGTATATGTAAATGTGTACAAACATATGTGTATATACTGTGTGTGTGTGTGTGTGTGTGTGTGTGTATATATATATATACACACACACACACACATACACTAGAGGCCCGGTGCATGAAATTCATGCATGGAGTGGGAGTGGGGGGGTGATGGTGTCCCTCAGACCACCTGCACCCTTTCCAATCTGGGACCCCTTGAGGGATGTCCGACTGCCCATTTAAACCCGATCCCACCAGGTCCTCCCCAACTGCCCCCCCCTGCAGGCCTGGGTACCCCCAACTGCCCTCCCCTGCAGGCCTGGGTCTCCCCCAACTTCCCACCTTGCTGGCCATCTTGTGGCAGCCATCTTTGACCACATGGAGGAAGCAATCTTGTGATGGTCAATTTGCATATTACTCTTTTATTAGATAGGATAATATTATATAATACTAGAGGCCCAGTGCACGAGATTTGTGCACTTGGGGATTGGGTTCCTCTGCCTGGCCTGTGCCCTCTCACAGTCCAGGAGCCATTAGTTGGACGTCCTTAACGCTGCAGTGGAGGCAGGAGAGGCTCCCACCACTGCTGCTGTGCTCACCAGCCATCAGCTTAGCTTGTGGCTGAGTGGTGCTCCCCCGTGGGAACACAATGACCATCAGGGGGCAGCTCCTGCATTGAGCATCTGCTCCCTGGTGGTCAGTGTGTGTCATAGTGACCCATCATTCTGCTGTTTAATTGATTTGTATATTACCCTTTTATTATATAGGAGGATATTTAAATCTATAAGTTCATATTGACACCTCTAATTATAGGTATCCAGCATTTTTTCTGTCTTTTCCCCTTTCCATTTTAGTGCTCCTTTCTTCTCCAATGAGAGATTGAGCTCCTGTTACCCATATTATATTTATTTTATTTGATTCATTCCTCTGTACACACCCAGTCTCCCATCTCCACTGCATCCACCCTTTCCCAAATGTGGATACCCTCCATTCAGGCTTTGATTCCATTCTGAGACAACCATCCTCATGAATGCCTGCTTCATTCCCTTGGGCTGCAGACCCCTTGCCCATAGGGATACCCACATCTGCCTCTTCTTGCTCAGGCTCCAACATACCTCTTCAGGCTGCCCTTACACATGGAGCCCTGCTGACCCCTCAGCCTTTAACCCCCAACCTGGGTCTGTCCTCTGTTGGGATGCCCTCCTCATTCTTTGTCCTTTGAGAACAGCTGTTATGCCTGTGATGTGCAGCCTGTCCTTATCCACAGAAAAGACTCAGGATGTATAAGATAACCAGTCCCTGTAGCCAGTGGCTGCCAGATACTGTTGGCTACTTCCCCAGTCTTTGTTATCAAAACATAGAACAGAGGAAAACTGCATTTCATTTTACAACTGGAAAGATAATATGCTCTGCAGATGGAAAGAAACATACAGTTTATAAATTGCACTCTAAACTGACAACATTTTACCTGTTTCAAGTGCAAAAGCCATTCTGCTTTATTTCCCTAAAACCAAAACTTGTTTTAGAAACACAAATAACATTTTCATTTTCAAAGAGAACGTAAAACCACTCTCATTCTGTTGTACCTGGACCAATAAAAAATATAAATGACTATGGCCAAGACATTAGACATTAAAGTATTCCATTGCCATTCATATACGTACCTGTGGTAGCCTGTCCCTTCAGTAGCTGGAAGTAGCCCCTTTCCACTAGCCTGGTTGCCTGCTCCTGGGTAAAGCAAGAGAGAGTTAGCGCTGGATGCGCTTTGCTCTTTGGCTGGCTATGGTGATCAAAATTCAGTTGCAGAAATAAAAAATCCACTGTAGGAGTTTATTATACAGAAAGTGATTTATTATAGGGTTTTAGGTGGTTTTCAGAATCACAGGAGGGCCAAAGAAACTGAATGTAGATCAACTTCCAGGAACAACTCCCAAAACCACGTGGAAAACTCTTGGAGTGGCTGCTGTATCTGCCCTGATCAGGAAGCTAGCTATCACTGTGGCTGTTGGCTGCAAAACCAGCCACCTCAGCCATAACCAGGAAGCTGCCACTGCAGGGCCAACTCAGGACCTTGTCACCTTTGACACAGTCTGCAAACGGACACTGTACATCTTGCTTATCTACATATGACTCAGTTCCAAATCTTAGCCTTCTGTAGTACAAGTGGTGGGTAGAATGTAAATCACATTTTGAACCTGAATTGAAGAGAACAAAGTTATTTTTTGCTTTAGAGCCTCTGCATACTAGAAGGGGAGTTCAAGTGGCTTTTAAGAAATTTAAACTGTTTAATGCAATCCCCATTAAATACCAATGGCATATTTCACAGACCTAGAACAAAGTCTCCAAAAATTCATATGGAATAAAAAAAGACCCCAAGTACTGCAGAAACCCTGAGAAAGAAGAACAAAGTTTGAGGGATCACAAAACCAGATATCAAGCTATATTACAAAGCCACTGTTCTCAAAACTGCCTGGTACTGACACAAGAACAGACATATAGACCAAAGGAACAGAACAGAGAACCCAGAAATCAACCCAAGCCATTATGTTCAATAAATATTTGACAAAGGAGGCAAGACTATACAATGGAGTCAAGATAGTCTCTTCAATAAATGGTTCTGGGAAAATTGGACAGATACATGCAAAAAAGTGAATAATCCACTCTAGGTAACTTACACCATACACAAAAATAAACTCAAAATGGATAAAGGACTTAAATGTAAGATGGGAAACCATAAAAATCTTAGAAGAATCCGTAGGCAGAAAAAATTAGACATATGTCATAGGAATATCTTTACCGATACAGCTCCTAGGGCAATGGAAACTAAGGCGAAAATGAACAAATGGGACTACATAAAAATAAAAAGCTTCTGCACAGCAAAAGAAACCATCAACAAAACAACAAAGCCCACTGCATGGGAGAACATATTTGCCAATGTTATATTCAATAAGGACCTAATCTTCAAAATTTATAGGGAATTCATACATCTTAACAAGAGGAAGATAAACAATCCAATCAAAAAAATGGGCAAAGGACTTAAATAGACACTTTTTGAAAGTGGACATACAGAAGGCCAAGAGACATATGAAAAAACTAGAGAGCTGGTGCACGAAACTTGTGCACTTGTGAGGGTGGGGGGTCCTTTCAGCCCAGCATGTGCCTTCTCGCAGTCCGGGAGCCCTCGGGGGATGTCCAACTGATGGCTTAGGCCTGCTCCTCGCTCAGTTCCAATCAGCTGGACAAGCTAACGTACCAGTCAGAGTGTCTGCCCCCTGGTATTCAGTGCATATCATAGCAAGTGGTTGAGCGGCCTTAGCATATCATTAGCATATTGTGCTTTGATTGGTTGAATGGATGACTGGACACTTAGCATATTAGGCTTTTATTATATGGGATGCTCAAAGTCACTAATCATCCAAGAGATGCAAATCAAAACCCATCATTGTGGCTATCATCAATAAACAACAAGTGCTGATGAGGATGCGGAGATAAAGGAATCCTTGTGCACTGCTGGTGGGAATGCAGACTGGTGCAGCCACTGTGGAAGATAGTATGGAGTTTCCTCAAAAAACTAAAATGGAATTTCATTATATATCCCAAGAAACTAGAAACACCAATCAGAAATAACATATGCACCACTATGTTCATAACAGCACAATTTACAATAGCTAAGATTTGGAAACAGTCTAAATGCCCATCCGCAGATGAGTGGATTGAAAAACAGTGGTACATCTACACAATAGAATACTATGCTGCTGTAGTAAAAAAGAAAGAACTCTTACCATTTGCAACATCATGGATGGACCTGGAGAGCATTATGCTAAGTGAAATAAGCCAATCGGAGAAAGATAAATATCATATGATCTCACTCATATGTGGGATATAATGAACAACATAAACAGATGAACAAAAATAGATCCAAAGACAGAGAAGCATTGAGCAGACCATCAACCTTCAAAGGGAAGGCATGGGAAGTGGGTGGGTAAGAGATGAACCAGACTTGTATGCATGGATATAAGGATAATTAGTGGACACAGACACTAAGTGGGTGAGGGCATGTGCTGGGGATGGGAGGGGGTAGGGGTGGCCGGGGAGAGATCAATGGGGGAGGAGGGGAAGGAGACATATGTAATACTATATGTAATACTTTAAACAATAAAGAATTTTTAAAAAAGAAATCTAATCTGTTATCTGTCACAGTCTGCCTCTCTAGCTATCCAATTATCCATGAATATGTTCTTGCTATAAGTAGAGTCCCCTGCCCCCTCCCACTAAAATATTGCATCCTACTCAAAGTCTAGGATCTCTGAGGTTAATGCAGCTGTCTTTACCAGGCCCAGATGAGGACTTCTAATCTAGTGACCTATAAACAAAAAGATTGCCTGTCTGCTTCCAACATACAATGGCAAAGGGAAAAAAACACCCTCATTCCAAGGGGGAGAGAATGGGAAACATACAACTGCCATTGCTATTAGCAGCAATGAAATTCCATTAGGCAAGAATGAGGAGAGCACCCGACTCGGATAGTGGGTAATGTCCTTGGTATACTAGCCATCTCCCATTCGCTGCAGTAACAGTAGAGCTGATCGGTAGTCATGTTTTTTGTTTTTAAATATATTTTATTGATTTTTCACAGAGAGAAAGGGAAATGGATAGAGAGCTAGAAACATTGATGAGAGAGAAACATCCATCAGCTGCCTCCTGCACACCTCCCACTGGGGATGTGGCCGCAACCAAGGTACATGCCCTTGACTGGAATCGAACCCGGGACCCCTGAGTCCGCAGGCCAATGCTCTATCCGCTGAGCCAAACCTGCCAGGGCAGCAGTCATATTTTAATGTCCCTAAGGCTAGTTGTACTTGTGCTGCCCTACAGGCACCGCCTGATTAACCAGATACAGATAACTACACAATTAAGGGTTCTACCACCTTCTTCCCACTTCCCCCTCTGACAAGCTTGTAACAGCCTCTAAGCACATTAGCTTGATTTTTTACATGAAAAAGCAACTGTATCACCTTGGTAGAATAGATTCATGACTAGACTTCCGTATATGAGTAACTTGTGAAGATACAAGCATCCTAACAAGGGGACTCAGAGGAAGCAATGGACAGTCTCAAAAATAAGCTGTTAGAATGGCATCCACAGACTAAGGGCTCAAGGGCCTGAGAAATAGTAAAGGCTAGAAAGAGAGAAAACCATTTCATGGCAATGTGTACCATAGGCCCCTCTGCCTGTTTGATGATAAGGGTTATTGTTTCCTAATAGAAATTACAAAACTGGCAGAAAGACAGATAGACTCATGATCAAGAGCTGGTACTCGTCAAACATTTGCTGAGGTTTTGTTCCACTGAGCCCACAGCATCTGATCGACATGAACATGCACTAATTATAGTGTTCTTCTAGAAAGCAGAGAAAGTAACAAGAGAAATGACCTAATGATGACCGTCGTCTGCAAATAAAGGAGTTGGCCGAGGTATTTTGTAAGGTTCTCTTCAGCTATGCTATTTCAATTCTGTGACTCGGTCATGACCAACAAAGAATGATTTGGTGAGGTGAAAACAGCCATGTTGGGAGAAAACTTGGAGTTTGTGGTAGCAAAAGAAGGGACCACTAGAAGGGAAATACACGGTATTTAGAACCATTACTCAATTTTCTGGAAATGCCACATGGGATTTGATGTATGCCAAAATGCTAATGATAGGAAAAGTATAAGATTTTTAACATAGGGAAAAGTATCACACACTGTATATAAAATTATTGAAATTATACAAATATTATCTAGTTGTTCTGTTACCAACTGAAAATCTTCATGACATTACTAAATTCAGAAGACATTTCAATCTGACCAATTAAATATTTTCTTGTGAAACCAACATATGTTTACTGGGTATAAGTCAGACAAAGTTTTTTACTTCAACAGGAATTGAACTTTAAAAGGGACTCAAATACAAGTTCTGCATCCAAGTGTGAGCTATGGTTATTATCAAACATGGCCAGATTTTAACCAAGGGAATAATACCACAATTTAAGAAAGAGCATTAGCCCTAACTGATTTGGCTCAGTGGATAGAGTGTCGGCCTGGGGACTGAAGGGTCCCAGGTTCGATTCTGGTCAAGGGCATGTACCTTGGTTGCAGGCACATCCCCAGTTGGGAGTGTGCGGGAGGCAGCTGATCGACGTTTTGCTCTCATAGATGTTTCTAACTCTCTATCCTTCTCCCTTCCTCTCTGTAAAAAAAATCAATAAAATATATTTTTTTAAAAAAGAAAGAGCATGAAAGGGCACCAATAAGATTTTCTTTAAAAACATGTGGTGTGTCTAATGGATTTCTGTCTGAAGTGCTGCTCTTCTGTGAACGGGGACTGCAGTCAAGGCTAAGTGCCATCCAGCCTCGCTGTCTGAGTGCACCCAGCAGTATGGGGTAAGCAGCCCACAAATGAGATGGCAAATACATTATTCTAAACAAGACTGTAACATTCTTTGAGAGGAAATGCAGAGCTTTCCTCAAAGATGAACCTAGGTATTCTATATAATAAAAGGCTAATATGCAAATAGAACGGCAGAACAACAGAACAACCAATCAAAGTGTAATATGCTAATGATATGCTAATACTGCTCAACCCATTCGCTATGACATGCATTGACCACCAGGGGGCAGATGCTCAGACCAGTAAGTTAGCTTGCTGCTGGGGTCTGACTGATCCAGACTGAACGAGATGTGCTGGACACGCTCTAGAGCCCTCCCACAGCCCCTCCCTGGCCCGATCATGCAATA
>PVJC01007185.1:0-33262 GCA_004026665.1 Murina feae
TAGACTCAGGCTAGGTCTGCTGTTCCCTTCAGCTCCCGAGGATTCTATGATTGATACATTATTGAAACATGTTTCGGAGGCTGCCCGCCGAGGGCCGAAAACAGTTTCCCTCTCGCTCCTGCTGCAACGGATGCTGCCTAAACGTTTACTCAGGTCCGTGAGTGGCGGCCGCCATGTTGGCTGGGCTAATTTGCATACAGCTGCTCTGATTGGCTGGTGGGCGTGGCTTACCCTGTCTCGGAGAAACGGTTAATTTTAATATTTCGCTTTTATTAGTTTAGATAATCACAATCTTGTACATTATATCCCCTCCTTAAAAAATGAATGAGAATTTTTCTTCGTATACATTATTAAAATACTACTAAAACATTTAGAAATTAGAGAAAGGAAGGAAAATCATTAATTGTTCCTCTACATTATGTATAAGCAGTTATTGTTAACATTCAGGGAATTTTCTAACAGGTTTTTTTCTGGACTTAGATTACTAGATTTTTACATAGTTGTGATCTTTAATAGCTGCATAGTATCAGGGAGTTGTATCCTAGTAACTCAGGCATTCTCCAACTATTGGACATTTACCTTGGAGACTCCTTAGTTGCCCCAAGGGTATACTTTTGAGGCTGTAAGGAGCCATGAGAAAAACTCTGAATAAGGCATCAGGAGATTTCACTTGTGCATAACTAGCAGCACAGTATAGGTCCCAGGTTCCTAACTATAAAATGAGGTAGATGTACTAAACATCCCCAGTGTTTCCTTCACCTTCAACAATTTTCTCATTTCAGTGAATTTACAGGTCAGACTGGTTTATGATCTAAATTCTAAACACATCAATTAGAACAAACTGATTTCTATACTTTTAAAAGAAGTAAATGAGAAATTTAAAAATTATTTTGTGGTATGTTTGCATCTTAAAATACTCTGTTTCCAAGTTTCTCTATTATCTTACTATTTTATGATAATTCTATTTATTTGAGAATTTGCTACTTACACTTGGCTTTATTTCCTGCGAGATTTAAGGCTACTTCAGTACCATTTAAGGCATTTTCTCTCTCTTCTTTTTAAAAAAAGTATGTTATTTATTTATTTTAGAGAGAGAGCAAGGGAGAGGGAGAGAGAGATAGAAACATTGATAAGAGAGAAGTATCCATCAGCTGCCTTCTGCATACCCACACTGAGGACTGAGCCCACAACCTGGGCATGTGCCCTGACCAAAGCTGTCCTCTTGGTGCGTGGGTCACCAGTGCTTAACCACACCTGCCGGGCGGCATTTTCTCTCTTTTTAAATTTCTTCATTTGTGTCTTATATTTTTCAATTTTTATATTTTCCAGATGGTTATCCAAATGCAAACCCAGTCCAGGTTTCAACAGCAACATTTTTTCTTTTCTTCAACAAAGAGTAGAGAATGGAGACCAGCTATATCAGTATTGTTCACTGATAATAAAAGGTGTATCTCTCAAGCAACAGGTTCAGTGGGATCCCAGCAGTCAACATTTGCAAGGGTTTATGGACTTTGGACTTGGCAAACTTGATGCTGATGAAATGCCACTTGCCTCAGAAACTATTTTGTTGATGGCAGTGGGTATTTGTGGTCATTGGAGAACACCTCTTGGTTATTTTTTTGTGAACAGAGCATCTGGATATTTGCAAGCTCAGCTGCTTCGTCTTACTATTGGCAAACTTAGTGACATAGGGATCACAGTTGTGGCTGTTACGTCTGACGTTACAGCTCAGAGTCTTCAGATGGCAAAAGCATTGGGGATACACATTGATGAAGACAACATGAAGTACACATTCCAACATCCTTCATCGTCTAGTCAACAGATTGCATACTTCTTTGATTCTTGCCACTTGCTTAGATTAATAAGAAATGCATTTCAGAGTTTTCAAAGCATTCAGTTTAGTAATGGCACAGCACATTGGCAGCACCTTGTGGAGTTAGTAGCACTAGAGGAACAGGAATTATCAAACATGGAAAGAATCCCAAGAAAACTTGGAAATTTGAAAAACCATGTACTAAAAGTGAATTCAACTGCCCAACTCTTCACTGAGAGTGTGGCCAGTGCATTAGAATGTTTGCTGTCGTTAGGCCTGCCAGCTTTTCAAAATTGTATTGGTACCATCCACTTTGTACGCTTAATTAATAATCTCTTTGACATTTTTAATAGTAGGAACTATTATGGAAAGGGATTTAAAGGACCTCTAATGCTTGCAACTTTTAATAAAATCAATCAGGTATTAACTGAAGCCAAGACGGTTTTTGTTACATTATCTGATACTAGCAATAATCAAATAATTAAAGGTAAGCGAAAACTAGGATTTCTGGGATTTTTGCTTAATGCTGAGAGCTTAAAATGGCTCTATCAAAATTATGTTTTCCCAAAGGTAAGGCCTTTTCCGTATCTTCTTACTTACAAATTCAGTCAAGACCATCTGGAATTATTTCTAAAGATGCTTAAAAAAATATTAGCAACCAGTTCTAACCCTACCTGCATGGCATTCGAGAAAGCTTACCATAATTTGGAGACCAGATACAGATTACAAGATGAAGTTTTTCTGAGTGACCTGAGCATCCTCGACATCTCAATTGCTCGAAGGACAGACTTAAACCTTTGGACAGTTCAACGTCAATATGGTGTCAACATTTTAAAGACCCTCTTTCACAACAAGGATATTTGCCGAGACTGGTCTAATTGTTCACTAAGTGAGGCATTACTAGATCTATCAGATTATAGGCGAAATCTGACCTTTTGTGCTGGTTATATTGCAGATACATTATCAACTCTTTTAACTTGTGAGGATTGCATCAGTACACTGTATGCATCGGATCTCAAAGCCTCTAAAATTGGGTCACTGTTGTGTGTTAAAAAGAAGAACGGTTTGCATATCCCTTCAGAAAGTTTATGTCGAGTCATAAACATTTGTGAGCAGGTTGTAAGAACCCATTCAAGAATGGCAGTTTATGAACGACTTCTTAAACAGAGGGAATTATATCTTCAACAAGAAATATTATGTGAGCTTTCTGGACGTAGTTATCTTTTTGTAGATTTGGATGAGCATCTCTTTGATGGAGAAGTGTGTGCCATCAATCACTTTGTAAAGTTACTAAAGGATATAATAATCTGCTTCTTAAAGTTGAGAGCTAAAGAAAAAGCTCATTTCCCTGTAAAACACCATTCAGAAAGATTTGAAATGAAAATGTCAAGGAAACACTGGTCATCTTCAGAGGATTGCAAATGTTTAAGTTTTACTAATACCAATAAATTCAGGCATCTGCTAAGTAACCATGGATATCCAAATGAGAAACCCAAAATATATTTAAATTTATATTAAGAATGGCTGGTCAACATTTATTTTCAAGTTCAACCTACCATATTTTTTAAATTGACCATTTTGCACAGTGGACAGGTTTGTATTACAATTTACAATTTGCATATATAAAATCTGCTTGAACTTTGGTGTGGTTTGCGGCATTTCAAAGCTACCTGCCTGTACAAAGCAGTAAGAGCGGACTAGACAAGAAGTACTGGCTTTGGATTTAGTACCATAAGACTGAATAATGTGACTGGACATCATTTTAATTTGTTCAGTCTACTTTAAAAACAAGAGAAAATAACTAGGAGTCACCAACACATTGACTCCTTTTACAAATAGATTGCATTCCTTAAAAGAGCTTTGGTTGACAGAATACCTTGAGTATAATTTTATTTACATATGAAAATTAATGTATGGTTTTAGATTTAGGCTAAATTAAAATATCAGATACCACAAAGTCCCTTTGCCAAGGTACCCTAAAATAAAAATACTTATGCTTTATTAGGCGGACAGTAAGCACCTGAGCCATGAAATGGTTCCTTGGGCTGCAGTGAAGCTGGGGATTATAGTTTTAGGGACGAACACAGGTGATGTAATTTTCACAATTCATTGTCTCTGGACTTTAAAATAGTACTTTGAATAATAGAGTGGATAATTACTTGACTCCTATTAAAAGAGCCCAGTGCTCCTCAGCAAATGAAGAGAAGCCTTTATGAAGTCTACTTGTATTTACAGGGAGGCTAAAATAATGAGACATTTCAGTGTTGAATGAATAATGAAATTTTATAGTATGTGAGTAATAATTTAGAAAATGATGGTCAATTGAGATAATAGTTACGAAAAAATTATCTGAAGTTTTACAGAAATTTAGGAGTAACTTAAATACTGTCAAAGATAGAACTGAAGGTAAGAGAGATGAAGAGAGAATAAGGCCAAGTTTCTCACACCCAGAGTTGAAAAGATAAATAGAAAAAACATGTAGTTATATGTACTTTCATAAATGGAGTATTTTAATGGATAAAAGAAGAAGCAAGCACATATACCTGTGTATGTAAAATATCCTATTGTTGAGTGAATGTTCAAAAAGTACAGTTAATAAAAAAAATATTGCAGAAGATTAATTACTGGGTAAAAGTTGAGTTTTATTAATTAAAATGTACCCTAAGTAGTATATTTTGGTATTTTTCTATATTCTACCTCAAACAAAGGCTTAGGTTTTGAAATGTAATTAGAGTTGTCCTGCAATTTATATAAAAAATTATTGCTGAGAAGTCTGAACATTGTGGTTTTTGTTTTGTTTGCCATAGAATTAGTTTAAATTCACCAGGATAAACCTTATTTAAAGGAAATCTGTTTGTAAGTCACGACCTTTATAAATCCAAGTTTTCTATCTGATCTTTTTTTAAAAACTAGTTCATATCTGTAGTGTCTTAGTTACTTTGATGAACATACTAATATATTCTTATTTTAGAAATTATTGGTTTGCCTTATTTTAAGTGCTAGATAAATTGGACAAACATGGAAGATAATATTTCCATCACTGCCTTTAGCACAGTTAATTGCTTTTGCTCTAGGGAAAGTATAATATGGGATTTTTAAAATATTCATGTTTGATTAGGGTTAGTTTATAAATTTTACTTAGCACCTTTGCCCTTTTTTTCTTTGGAGAAAACATTCTCTTCAGAAATATATTCTTCCTACTTTTCAACAAATAGTACTGGAACAACTATATCATCGTGCAAAAGTATTAACTCTAAATAGATCAAAAACCTTAATGTAAGAGGTAAAGCTATAAAACTTGTAGAAGAGAGTTGGGAACTTACATCATGTTAGTTTCTTAGTTATGACACCAAAAACACCATCAACAAAAAATAAATTGGACTTCATCAAAATTAAAAACTTGTGCTTCAGAGGACAAATTTTCAATAAAGACAGCCCACGGAATGGGAGAAAATTTTTACCAATCATTGGATAGAGGATTTATAGAATATACAAAGGACTTTTATAACTCAATAATAAATGACAACCCAATTTTTAAAATGAGTAAAGACTATGAGTAGACATTCTTCAAAGGATATACAAAGGGCCTATAAACACCAGAATATATGTTGGACATTAGCTATCTGGGAAATGCGAATCAAAATCACAATGAGATCACTTTGTACCCACTAGGATGGCTGTAATAAAAATTTGTTAGCAAAAATGGAGACGTTGGAACCCTTATACATTGTTGATGGAATGGAGATCCTGGAAACGAGTGTCATAGTTCTTCAAAAGGTTAAAGAGTTACCAAATGACCCAGCAGTAATACTGACGGGCATATACCCAAGAGAAATAAAAACATGTCCATGTAAAAACTTACAAATTTCAGAATAACATTATAATAGCTAAAAAGTGAAAAAGACATCCCGCTAATGAGTGATAAAAATGTTGTGTATTCATACAGTAGGTCACATGGTAAATGTATAGTTTATAACAAACTGCTAGAACTTTCTTTGCCAAGTGACTACCACTTTACATTTCAACCAGTAATGTACAAAATTTCCTGTTGCTCTGCTTTTGCCCCAGTATTTGATTTTGTTTTGAATTAGCCATTAAAATGGCTTTAAATTTCCTAATAGCTAATAATAAATAGCTTTAAATTTCCTAATAGCTAATAATGATGAGCATCTTTTTGTAGGCTTATTTGCCATCCATATAATTTTATTTTTAAAATATATTTTTGATTGGAGAGGGAAAGGGAGATAGAAACATCAATGATGAGAGAAAATCGATTGGCTGTCTCCTGCACGCCCACTCCTGGGGATTGACCTTGCAACCTAGGCATGTGCTATGACAGAAACCATGACCTCCTAGTTCATAGGTTGATGCTCAACCACTGAAGCCACGCCTATTGGGCTCATCCACATTTTAGGTGAAATGTTTAAATCTTTTGCCCACATTTGAGAAGGTGGTTTTCTATTTGAGCATTAATTACATATTCTGGACATAAGTGTACTGTCAGATGTGTTTTGCCAATATTTTTCCTCGTCTATGGCTTTTCTTATTTCTTGATTTTGTTAAGCCCAATTTATTGATTTTTTTTCTTCTTAGTTTCATATCTAAGAAATCTTTAACCCAAGGTCACATTTTTTTCCTTCTGTTTTCTAGATATTTTGTAGTTTTAGGGTTTACATTTAGATTATAATCCATTTTCAGCTAATTTTGGTGTGTCGTATAAATTGTTTGGATGTTCACATATGGATATCCCAGTAACATTTGTTAGAAAGACCATTCTTTCTCCAGTGGATTACTTTTGAACACTTGTCAAAATTTGGCAATATATAGATGTCTATTTCTGACTCTATTCTGTTCTCTCTTTTACCAATATCTGATTAGCTCTAATGTGTTTAAGTCAGATTGTAGTCCTCCAATTTCATTTTTTTCAAAAATATTTAACTATTGTAGTTGTACCTTTCTATGTAAATTTTATAGTCAGCTTGTTGAATTTTACAAAAATTCCTAGGATTTTGACAAGTTGTGTTGAATCCACAGATTAATTTAGGGAGAAATTTAATAATGAATGTCCCAATCCATAAACATGGTTTCTTTTTAAGGTATTTGATTATTAGAAATCAGTGTTTCCTATATTTCACATACAGACCTTGTACGTATTTTTGTTGCATTTCATGTTTTGTGGTGCTGCTATAAATGGTCATTTTGAAATGTGTTTCTAAATGCTGATTAATACTGTATACAAATACACTTTAGCATACTGACCTTGTTAGTCCTAGTGCTTTTTAAAAAAAAGATTATTTGACTTTCCTATATAGGTATTTACATCATCCACAAATAGATCTATGGCCTTCCCCCTTATTGTATAGTGACCTCCAAGACAATGTTGAATAGGAGTGCCTTGTTCCTAATCTTAGGGGGAAAACATTGTTTTCACCATTTATATGATGTTACCTGTAGACTTTTTTGTAAAAATTCTTTATCTGGTTTAGAATCCCTGATATTCCCCATTTGCTGAAAGTTTTGTTTTTATAACCATAAATAGATACTGATTTTTGATGTAATTTTTTTGAAAAAAAATATTGAGATGTAATTTATATACAATAGTCATCCTTATAAAGCATACAATTCAGTTGTTTTTAGTATACTCAAAAGGTTTTCTGCAACTTTTGAGATAATCACGTAGCTTTTCTTTTGCATGTTGATATAGAACATTGAAATTTTTTTAACGTTACCTAACATTGATTTTTTTTTTTTAGTGATACATAACATTGATTTTTGGGGGGGAGGGCATCCTTTTTATTCCTGGGATAAACCCAATCTGGTCATGATGTATTGTTTTTATATATTTCCATTATATTTGCTAACATAATAAATGAGTTACTAAAGTCTTTCACCTTATAATAAACATTATACTGAATATATGCATTTTTATTGCTTTATAAAACTAAGATGCCTTAAATGCAATTTAAAGTTTTTAACACTTTATAACTGGCACTAAATAAATACTTGGTCTGGCCAGTGTTGCTCAGTAGTTGAGCATTGACCCATGAACCACGAGGTCTGGTTCATTCCCAGTCAGGGCCTGTGCCTGGGCTGTGGGCTTGATCCCCAGTGAGGGCATGTTGTAGACAGCCAATCAGTGATTCTCATTATTGATATCTATCCCTCCCCCTGAAATCCAAGAAAAAAAACAAGGAAAGGCACCGTAACAAGAAAAAAAAAGATTAATTTACATAAAACTACGTAATAATAGAAAATATAATACTCAAGGTTTTCTAGTGATTGGCTTCTCTCTGGGTTGGTGCAACAAAATTCCTATATGAAATGCTTAAGGGATGCAATCTGATTACAGGTAGGGCTGAAGGTCCTGGTTTAAGCCTGTATTTACATAAGTATTCATTCTCTTAGCTACAAAACTAAAATAGAAGACCTCTAATGGTATTTTTATTCACATTTTACATTAGAATTGAGCAAAAGTCAGTTGTCCATAACAAAGATGGTGAGGCTAAACAGTAGTCTTCCCACAAGTTGCTGCTCTGTTTATTACCAGTAACATTAAGGTTCTGGTTTCCATATAGTCCAAAGACCAGACCTGCAAATTGCTTTTCATTCTTATAGGAAGGTGCTCACCATAGGAATATCAAACCTAAGAAGGGAAAGAGTAAGATTGAGTTTCTGCCCTTTAAAATAATGCCCTTGCTGATTTTGCTCAGTGGACAGGGCATCGGCCCTGCTCCGACTGAAGGACTGTGGGTTCAATTTCGTCAAGAGCAGTACCTCAGTTGTAGGCTCCATACCCCCGCCCTGGTCCATCGGTGAGGGAGACAGCCAATTGATGTGCTGTGTCTCTCTCTTTCTTCCACTGTCTCTAAAAAAACAATAGAAAAATGTCCTCTTATGAGGATTAACAACAAACCAAGGGAAAAAAGAATGTCTCATTTCAAAGCTAGTTATGTTGTTGATAATTGGGCAAAATGATAGGTTTAGTTTTTAGTTGTGCTTTCAAAAGTAATGTTAAATTTACCTGAAATCAGGCATGTTTAAAAGGTTTGCATGTTAAATGATTAAAAGTGGTGTTATTAAAGAAAAAGTGCAAAATCTTTTTTTACAGAATAGTATAAATGTTTATTTTTTGTATGATTTACTTTGCTGTCATGTTTTTACAATATAGAAAAGTGTATTCTTTGAATAGCTCTAGTAAATATAAATTTAATCTTTCTACTTTGGGATGTAAATAGAGCTAAAAAATTATATACCCAACCCTCCCCAAACAGTATTTTAAAATTGTTGAATTAATGTGGATATTAATCTTATCCAGCAATTTGATGCAAATGCCTAAATACAAAAAGTTGTTTAGTAAGTACTACACACAAAGGAAAAGGCTTAATATTTTAGCTTCTTGAAAATCAGTAAAACTAGTAGTATTTGATTGCACCTTCAAATTTTTACAAGCAAAACATTCTCAAGCAAGTCATCATACATAATCTATAATTGTAATCCAAATTTCACAAACATTTTCTGCACACTGTATATAAATACACATCACAAAGGTGCAATTAGAATTGAACACAGAATATGTACAAAATGAACAAAGTTTATGTTTAGACCAAAAAGGTATTGTAATTGTAATCTTTTGAAAAATAACTTGATTAGATATTTTATTCTTACACTAATTTACATTTATACAAATTTTAATTAAACATACTAGATAGAGGTGCTAAGAATGTTTGCATTATCTACATTTAAAGTTTACTGCACTATAATTTTATAAATCCAAATTTAAATAGATACTTCAATGAATAACGGACTCTTCTTTTGGATTACTTAATTTCTATTGCCTATATCTTGTGTGTTCATATGAACATATATACACAATTAATATATACAACTATAGATTTCTTGTAGGAAATGTAATAATCACATACTAATAATTATTGAGGATTAAGGTACCTAACAAATGCCTGAATTCCAACATGGTTTTTTCTTGTCATAAAAATCAGAGTCCTATTATAACAGGCTCTTAAATTCATAAAGCTTTTGAATTCTGAAAGTGATGTAGGTTATTTTAGTAATTATATGAAAACACTCATTCCTTCAGTGTACCAAATCACTGGCTAAAAATAATGGTAAATTAAGCTTCCCTTATAAAAAAATATCCACTTAGGAGGCCCATTTCAGTAAATTAACTCATATATTGGTTTGAACCTCTTAGTTCAAAAGTCTATAAAGAGAACTGTTTATACAGATGAAAAATCCTTCCCTACATTCATCTCTTAGAACTTCAATATTCTTTATTTCTCCATCCAATTCAACTTTTATACCTGATTATTGCATAAGGTTCTACTTTACCACTATCTAATATGTTTAGCTTCTGTTTATAGGAACCTTTCATTTTAATGGTACCCAGTAATCACCTTGATAATTTCAAATACATACCACTTGAAAGAAAATGAAAAAATATCCCAAAAAATTTCTTAGTCACTTATTATAAAAACATATTGTCTATCCTTTGAGAATTAATCTATTATCCCCTAATGTTTTTTTTTTTTAAAAAAAAACACAAAATAACCTTTTTATTTTAAAAGTGTGCCTATGGATTACTTCCCCTTCGTACATTCCCAAAGAGACAATAGGATATTATTCCAGAATCCACCCTAAAAAGTCAATTTTTCTTTAAAAAGACAGTGCTTTTCTAAACATAATGTCATTTAAATATGTTTCATAAGAATTTGTTTATGTAGACGTTCTATCTGCTTATAGTCTAGTCTAGTACCAGAGAATGACTGCGAAATACCAATGCTGCTTTGGCTTTTTCTACTGAATAAAGTCATACAACGCCATACATTATAAATTATAGTAATTTATAAATGTTCTTTGTCAATAGTCAGAGGATAGAACATCTAATTCTTAAGAAACACAAGCAAATTAAAAATCTATATAATACAATAAAGAAATATTCAATTTAGAAGGGGCATAAGCAGATTTAACTAAGATTTAAAATGTACTAATTTCCTCATTTAAAATTTCTTCTCAATATTATAATTTCAGGTCTCACAAGGACTGAATTAACAATACAATAATTGTTAAATTATCTTCCAGAAAATCCAGTGTCCCTGCACCTTCAATTTTCTATACAGTTCCATTTATCAGTCTTTTGCACAAGAGTTAGCAATTCATAGCACAAGGATCACTTTTTGCTTTTCCTGCAGAGTTGATAACGCTCATCAAACATCGTCCAAATTCTTCAAGTATCATCCGTTCAGCTGCTGCCTTTGATTTTCCCTTCTTGTCTGCCTGCTCAGCCTGGGCAAGAAGGCAATTACACGTGGCTTCAGCTACTTCCTTAGTTACAAATGTAAATGGCAATCTGAAATGATGTAGAGAAAGAGAGATGATGGGGTGCTGAATAACTACAAAAGTGGGTGGCACTGTTTCATTTGGAAATCTGTTGACATTTTCATGATTCACCAGCACACTCAATATCACATTTATGCAATGAGCACAGCAGCTCCTAAAGAGCTTTAAACAGTTAGGCCTGTTTTTATGATTGAGTGTATTTGAAAAATATTGTTCAGAAAACATAACATTTTACATAAAATATGTCTAATTACCTAGACAAAGTTATCTAGTAAACTAAAAGATGTAATTCTACATGTCGACTTAATATTTCTATAACAAAAATCCCCCTGATTCATAAATGTAAGGTCCATGAGTGCAGTCTTTGTTTTATTTACTGCTGTTTCTTCAGTGTAAAAGTGTCTGACACAGAGACACTCCAAAAATATTTGCTGAATGAAAAGATGAATTACTGGGAATTGAAAGCACTATCTCCTCCTGAACAACACTGAAAATAAAGTACTTTCCCATATTTCCATATATTTGGGTTTTTTTTTAAATCAGGCACCCCAAAATTTTGCGTTGTCCTATCACAACAAACAAAACAAGGGGAAACCGAATACATGGAGTTTCATTCATAAATACCTGAACTACTGAGTTCTAAATTAGAGCAATCCATCCTGAGGCTTACTATATGTAGCCAAGTGTTAAAAGCCTTCAGGAGACAAAATTGGGCAACCTAAATCTAACAACTCAGCAACTTTTAAGCAGTCACTGATAGAAGACAATGGCAAAACAAAAAAATAGTCTTTAATTAAAGCCCTCTATGACAAGACAGGGTAATTCAGGATTTGGCCTAGTAAAGAGTTGTATAGAAATCTTTAAAATAAAAAGCACTTTAAATTAAAAAATGTTATAATCATGTTAATATTACAATATTGTATAATTAGTAATTCTGTGTAATAGTAGTGCTCATTATATCACATTTCGAAATTAGAAAAATAAAAGAAAACAAAAATTCAGACTTTTGCCACTTGAAGACAAATGTTACATGTTGGTATAACATTTTTAATAGTTGTTTTTGCATAGTTTTGATTATCTATATAAACTAGTTGGGCATCACAACCAACTCAGGAGGAGGCTGCATCACGACTACGCAGGGAGAGCTACATGCGCAGATGGGGGGGTAGGAACTGCGTGCCGCCCCCAACCCCAGTGGACACACTCCAGGGGTGGAGGCGTGCTCCGAGTGGCCATGGCAAAGTTCAGAGCACAACCCCGGTGGGCGGCTGCAATGGCAATGACCCAAGCAAAGCAGCCCAGGTCCCAGATGCCCGGCAGCGGCTGGAGCAAAGGGGCCTGAGTCCTGGTGGCAGCAGCAGCCAGAGCGAAGTAGCCCGGGTCCCCGGGTGCCTGGCGGGTGCCTGGCGGGTGCCTGGCAGCAGCCGGAGCAAAGCAGCCCAGGTCCTCGGAGCTGGAGTGAAGTCGGCACCGGCAACCAGAGGAAGGAAGGCCTATTTTTGCACCAATCTTCGTGCATCAGGCCTCTAGTAGTATATTTTTTTGTATTCTTTTACACTTTATAATGTAAACATTTCCTCATGGAAATGAAAAATTAATTATAAATATTTGAGTGTTGGCAATAGCTTTAATCTCCACATGGAGACACATTTAATATTATGAAGTGTTACTGGAAGCAAAATGACCAGAAAGGATCCTTTATTAAGTTGTCAAACCATTTCTACTTTATTCAGTAAAGAACCATTTGTTGATTATTATAGGTGTAAAAGTTCTTCAGAACTAATAGTTGAAATATGTTGTACAAAAGAAGTCTTACTTTTGTAAGTATTAGATCTTATTTCAACTTAGACATTTTAAATTATGTACCATTTGCAAGGGTCATTGCATTTAATAATTCCTCAGATTAACATCTAACAAACTAATATAAATCCAAGTCAGTAAACTTGTAGAATATGATCCTGCCAAACACTGCAACAGAGATGCTTTTCTCCTCACAGTCTGTGATAACGGTGATTTGAAGGCTAAGAAAACAGCTCAGAGATGAAGTTCTTGTTGAATTCACACACTACTACAGAGCACAGATATAGTTAAACTCAGGTCACCCTGACTTTAAATGAAGCTCCAGCTTGAGCTCAGCAGTCTAGTGAAATAAGAAGCTACAACAACAAAGCATTTAACTGGTGCTAAGAGGGCACAGAAAAGTCAAGACAAGGTAATGTGGATGAAACTAAACCTGACCAGCTCAGGGGAAACCTGCATGGTGGCCTTATAAACTCAGAGTAACCTCATGGGATGACTTGAAATTAAAACTTTCTAATTAGCCCTAACCGGTTTGGCTCAGTGGATAGAGCATTGACCTGCGGGCTGAAGGATCCCAGGTTTGATACCAGTTAAGGGCATGTACCTTGGTTGCAGGCACATCCCTAGTAAGGGGTGTGCAGGAGGCAGCTGATCAATGTTTCTAACTCTCTATCCCTCTCCCTTCCTCTCTGTAAAAAATCAATAAAATATATTTAAAAAGTAAAAATAAATAAAAGCTATTCATGGAGAGTAGTCCTAGACCAATATCTTTCTAGACAAAGGTCAATCTTGACCTTAACTAAGCCAGTCTATTGTCTTTTTGCATTAATGATAACCTTTGGAATGTCAGGGTAATTTGTTTTACCTTTAATCCAATCCCAGAGATTTCCTTACTTTGCTTTCTCTCATCTCCCTAATCTATCACCTACGAATTTCATAACACCTTTGTGCCTCCTCCTTTGATTTTAATGTATAAAATAAGGTGCAAAACTACCAATCTCTGGAGCATTTTCTCAATCCATTGAGACTTAGCTTCCCAGTAATTTTCCTTAGTTTGGCTCAAATAAACTCCTAAAAATTCTTACAGGTCTGGACATTTCCTTACATTGAGAGTAAGAAAGTGCAAAAATATGGAAAATGACATAACCAGCAAGCAGTATAAAAAACCTAATTTTCGTAGGTTTGTCAAATTATATAATTGCTTATCTTAGTAGGGAGAAAGCCAATGAAATTATAGCAGAGTGAACTAAAGCATTACTGTGCATTTTAGAACTGTGCAATGTGTCTGACAGTGATTTTCGTTGCCTTTAAATTCCTTTACAAGATAGCAAGAAAATGTAAAAATCAGATTTGAAACAACCAAGTATGAACTCATATTCATGTCATATTATAAAGAGATGAAACTATTAACTTACTTTCCTCCTCCGCTACTCATAGCTGGTGTTGGCCTAGTAAGCAAGTCTGAAATTTGAGAGGATAACTTAGTCTTCGCCGCTGTTTGTTGCTGTACCCTTACTTCAGCTGCATCTGCCAAGTGCATCAATGTCTTCCTTTCTGGGCTTTCTTCAAAATTCTTACAGCCAATACATTTGCATATTGAGGAACACATTATTTTTGCCTAAAAGATTGACAAAAGAAAAGCTTCCAAATCAAAACCAGAACAAATTACTATAGACTCCCTGATCAAATCAACAGTTAACTAACTTATCAACTGACATAAGATAAAATGGAAACATCTCTTGCTGACAAATACCAAATGGGCTAACTACTCGTGCATGTAGGTATTCTTAAGTCTGAGAGTGGCTATGCAATGTTTGTGTTTGAGTTCATTTCCCCCCACCTCACCACCACTACAGATTTTCCTCCTGATATGAAAAACATGTTTTTTATAAAGAATATGAATGATGCCCTAACCGGTTTGGCTCAGTGGATAGAGCGTCGGCATGTGGACTGAAAGGTCCCAGGTTCGATTCCGGTCAAGGGCATGTACCTTGGTTGCAGGCACATCCCCAGGAAGAGATGTGCAAGAGGCAGCTGATCGATATTTCTAGCTGCCTATCCCTCTCCCTTCCTCTCTGTAAAAAATCAATAAAATGTATTTTTTTTAAAAAGAATATGAATGATTCATTACAATATTAAAAATAAGGGTCATATAGAATCGAGCCATCTCAATCAACTCATCATTAACATGTTGGTGACCTCCCATTTATGCAAACACAATATCACATAAAAAGGATTTCATAGTTCATGTTTTTATTATGAATATCTCCCTCCCTGAACTCCCTTCTCCAGATTCCTCAAACACTTCAATAGCCCATATTAAATCATAAAAAATATGTAAAATATATGTATATTTATGAAGAAGTAAAGATATTATGTACACATACATATACTACCTCACAAATCCTAAAGTTTTTTTCATTTTTTAGTTTGATGGGGATTTGCTTCCAGCTCATGAGTACCACAAACAATGCATAAAAAGATTTTTTGTATACATGTTTTTATTTCTACAAAATATATGGACTGAAAAGAGGCCACATGCTAACCTGATAAGCTCAGGGAAGGTCTGCATGGCAGCCTTGCAAAATCAGAGACCTAAAGTAACCACAAGAATGGTCTGAAATGAAAACTTAAAAAAAAAAATGTATTTATTGATTTTTTACAGAGAGGAAGGGAGAGGGATAGAGAATTAGAAACATTGATGAGAGAGAAACATTGATTAGCTGCCTCCTGCACACTACCCACTAGGTATGTGCCCGCAACAAGGTATATGCCCTTGACTGGAATCAAGGAGGCCGACACTCTATCCACTGAGCCAAACCAGTTAGTGCTGAAATGAAAACTTTTTAAAATATATATATTTTTATTGATTTCAGAGAGGAAGGAAGAGGAAAAGAGAGAAACATCAATGATGAGAATCATTGATTGGCTGTCTCCTGCACGCCCTCCCTAGGGATGGAGCCCACAACCCAGGCATGTGCCCTGATGGGGAATTGAACTATGACCTCCTGGTTCATAGGTCAATATTCAACCACTGAGCCATACTGGTCGGGCTGAAATGAAAACTTTTTATTTTTTAAAAAATATATATTTTATTGATTTTTTACAGAGAGGAAGGGAGAGGGATAGAGAGATAGAAACATCGATGAGAGAGAAGCATTGGTTAGCTGCCTCCTGCACACCAGGGACGTGCCCACAACCAAGGTACATGCCCCTGACCAGAATCGAACTTGGGACCTTTCAGTCTGCAGACTATCCACTGAGCCAAACCAGTCAGGGCGAAATAAAAACTTTTTAACAAAAAGCTGTTTATATGGCAGGTAGTCATGTCCTAGGCTAGAATCTTGCCTGACAAAAGTCAATCTTTACCTCAACTGAGCTTGTCTACTGTTTTTTGCATCTATGACAACATACCTTTGGAAAGTCAGGGTAACTTGCCTTTTGTTCTGGACCCTCAGAACACAATCTATGCACCAGAACAGAGTCTACAAATCCTCTCATTGTTATTTTTATCATGTTAACTGCTGACTATTAACTATCCTGTATCCTCCTATGTAAAAGATGTACATGTCTATCACTTTTAATATCCTATATAATAAAGAGGTAATATGCAAATTGACCATCACTCCAACACACAAGATGGCCACCCCCGTGTGACCCACAAGATGGCCAGCAGGGGAGGGCAGTTGGGAGAGATCAGGCCTGAAAGGGAGGGCAGTTGGAGGCGACCAGACCTTCAGGGAAGGGTAGTTAGGGGTAACCGAGCCAGCAGAGGAAGACAGTTGGGGGGAAGGCCCAGGCCTGCAGGGGAGGGAAGTTGGGGGGACAAGGCCTGCAGGGGAGGGCAGTTAGGGGAGGGCAGGCCAGCAAGGGAAGGCAGTTAGGGGCAACTAGGCTGGCAAGTGAGGGCAGTTAGAGTTGGGGGGGACCAGGCCGGCTGGGGAGGGCAGCTGTGGCAATTAGGCTGGCAGGAGAGCAGTTAGGCATAAATCAGGCTGGCAGGCAGAAGTGGTTAGGGGCAATCAGGCAGGCAGGTGGGCGAGCAGTTGGGACCCAACAGTTCTGGGTTGAGAGAGGGATGTCTGACTGCCCGTTTAGGCCCATCGCCCTGGTGGGATCGGGCCTAAACGGGCAGTCGGACATCCCTCGAGGCATCCGAGATTGGAGAGGGTGCAGGCTGGGCTGAGGGACACACCCTACCCGCTGCCACTGTGCACGAATTTCGTGCACTGGGCCTCGTGTGTGTGTGTGTGTGTGTGTGTGTGTGTGTGTGTGTGTGTATTGATTGCAGAGAGGAAGGGAGAGGGAGATAGGAATATCAATGATGAGAGAGAATCATTGATTGGTTGCCTCCCACACACTCCCTACCAGGTTTCAAGCCCACAACCCAGGCATGTGCCCTGACTGGAAATCAAACTGTGACCTCCTGGCTCATAGGTCAATGCTCAACCATTGAGCCACCGCAGCCGGACTATATGTCTATCATTCTATTTTTTATCCAATCCCAGAGGTTTCCCTAGTTTTGCTTTCTCCAGCCTTCCTAATTTATCACCAATGAATTTCACTTACATCTTCTCTTTGGATTGTAATGTATAAAAATAAGGTAAATAACTGCCATTTTCTGAAGCATTATCTCAATCTGTTGAGATTTTGCTCCCCAGCATAGTTAACAATTTGACTTAAATAAAGTCACAATTCTTCACAGGTTTGAATGTTTATGTTGATGGATGGTTTTCTAGATTTGGGCTCACTAGTCAAAGGGTACATATATTTTAATTTTAATAGATGTGGACAGATTGTTCTTTCAAAGGCTATGATACCATACCTCATCCATCAGCAATGTATGAAAGGAGACTTCCAACAACGTGTATAGTGTTCCTTTTAATATTACCAATCTTACTGGGGGAAAGTAAAGTGAGATCTCATTGTTCTTTAATTTACATTTTGCAGACTCCTAGTAAATTTAAGCATCTTATTGGCTGCATTTTCTTCAGTGAACCCATGTCAATTTAAATAATTTTTCTCCATAACCCATAGCAAGTTAAACGGATCATATTATTAACACATTTATCCTGCTTCTTTCTTACAACACACTAATAAATTCCATTTACCAAAGAGAAAAAAAAGGTACAAATTTTGAGTTAATTGAGTTACTGTGAGCCAGTCTGGGATGAAGTATCTAATGATGAAGAGATAAAATCCCTGAAGGGGCAGGGGCATAAACATACCAATAATGTAAATTTGGATTACGTTTTCATTTTAAGAACCTTAAGAAAGGTACTAATATTTAACAGGAACTCAGGAGAGAGAAATTAGAATGACAAGGCAGCCATTTGGTTTTGCTAATTCAACTTATTTTGTGGTTAAAAAAAAAAGAGGATAGAGTAAAAAGGTCACAAGAAAAGGCACAACCATTTAAGTAATGTGGACGGTCACTCATTCAATCAACAAGCTCTGTAAAAGGAACATAAATGTTATCTAGATGCAGACCAATTGGACCAAAAATGCCAATTCAATTCAAAAGACCAACAATTCAACACAAACTGTCAGACATCACAGCTATTCATACTGAGTCAGCAATTGCTAGTAAAAGTTTAGTGTATTCCAAGTTTTTCTATTTCTTAGTCTTTTAGAACAAAAAATTAATTAAGACATTGTATATGTCCCAAATGTCAAGGATTTTATTATAATAGACCAGAAACCTGGTGCACGAATTCATGCACTGGTGGGGTCTCTTGGTCTGGCCGGCAATCAGGGCAACTGGGGCCGTCTTGCCTAGTCCTGATCAGTCTGATAGGGATGGCCAGCCAGCAGGGGAAGGACTGTGGGAGGTTGGCCGGCTGTAGAGGGACCACAGGAGGGCTCCAGAGCATGTCTGGCCGGTCTCACCCAGTCCCAAAAGAACAGATCCCAGCAGCAAGCTAACCTACTGGTTGGAGCATCTGCCCCCTAGTGGTCAGTGTGCATCATAGCAACTGGTGAACAGTTGAATGAATGGCCGGACACTTAGCATATTACACTTTTAGTATATAGGATAGGGAAGCTTTCTCTCTTCTAACATATTTCAACCAGTCTATTGCCTTTTCTACTTTGACTGATTCATAGATTTGCTAAACAATTCAATTAAATGACTAGTTCACATCTGTCTGAACAGCATGTATTGATTGTTCACTGACACAGCAACAAAAGGGTTTCTTTGCCTTTCTGACCTAGCTTTACATCAATTTCCATTTTCTCTCTTTTTGTGGACTAGGTTTTATGGCTTACAGTTTAACATATTCATAATTTTTTATATGATATGATTTACTAGCAGAAGCCACCTATTTGATCAGGTGTTCAAACAATGACAAATAATAGAATCAAGCCCAGCCAGTGTGACTCAGTGGCTGAACTTTGACCCATGAACCAGGAGGTCACCGTTTGATTCCCAGTCAGGACACATGCCTGGGTTGTGGACTTGATCCCCAGTAGGAGGCAGCTGATCAATGATTCTCTCTCATCATTGATGTTTCTATCTCTCTCTCTCTCCCTTCCTCTAATATCAATAAAAACATAAAATAAAATTTAAAAAAGAGTCAATCTCTTCCAACACCGAATGAAAAACTGGCTTGTTGGACTCAGATTTTAAGAGACTTTAAAAAATAATCTTGATTATATGCAATTTTCACTCATACTGGCTTTAGGACTAACGAAATTTATTTTCCTATATTTCCGGAGTGGTGCTTTTGACCTATGCAATACATAAATGAGGAATTCAGTATACTAACCTTTTTAAAAATATATATTTTTAAAATTAACTTTTAGAGAAAGGGAAAGGTGGGGAGATAAAGAAAAACATCAATGATGAGAGAGAATCATCAATCGGCTGCCTCCTGCATGACCCCTACTGGACATCAAGTCTGAAACCCAGGCATGTGCACTGATCAGGAATCAAACCAGTGACCTTGGGTTGCATGGGACAATGCTCAACCAACTAAGCCACACTGTCCAGGGCAGTACACAAATCTTGCATACTCCTGCAGCAGAGCAAACCTTACTAGGGGAGAGTGCAGTCCTATTACCTGACCAAGTGCAAGGCTAGGCCTTCTGCCAAAACTAAAAATAAAGTGAAATTTGAAAGAATAAAAAAATATCAGATGAGAAGAGCCAACTGTAGGAAGGACTCAATTCCAAAGATTCTCATTAAAGAGTTTCAGGTGCACCAAGAAACCAATTACAGCCCTGGCCAGATGGCTGAGTTGATTGGAGCATTGTCCAAGGCACCAAAAGTCTGCAGGATCGATTCTTTGGCAGGGCATATACCTAGGCTGCTGGTTCAATCCCCAGTCGGGGCACAAACAGGAGGCCACCAATTAATATTTCTCTTTCACATTGATGTTTCTCTCTAACAAAGAAAAAAGGATGGAACGGAGGGAGAGAGGGAAGGAGGAAGGGAGGGAGAAACTAATCTTGGCATGACTAGATTCTTGTATTTAACCTTTGAATAGAAAAATAATCAACTATATAGTACTTTCTCTGAAATAAGAGGATGATTATAGGCATCTGTCAAAGGAGTTACAATTACATTCTTCAGAAAAGATGCCTGGGTCCTGGCCAGGTGGCTATTTGGTTGGAGTGTCCTCCCATGCACCAAAAGGTGGTGGCTCCATCCCATCTGGGAACAAATGGCAGGTAACCGATGGATGCTTCTCCTCCCCCTCCTCTCTCCCTCCCTTTCTCCCTTCCTCTCTCTCTAAAAGTCAATAAAAATATATCTTCGGGTGAGGATTTAAAAAAAAGATTCCTGATTCATAAATAAAAACAGCCAGTTGAGTGGGTGATAATGAGTAAAACCAGATGCAATCACCTCACAATGACCAATAACTTTTTCCAGCAATATTTTACATTCCTCCTTTCCTGTTTTTATGATAACAAAGCAAACTTCTTAACATAATTTACTTTTCCACAGAGCAGTGTTCTTCAACAGTGCATTACTGGCAAAATAAATCTTTATTTTCAGGACTATATCCTGAAATGCAGGCTATTTTCTATCTATATATATATTCCAAAAAGCCCATGGGGGACAGACTGGGTAGTACTGACCTTCAGTTGAGAACCACTAGAGTTTCCCATCCACTCTGATGTTATTATTTTTACTGAAAATCAATAAACTGATTCTCTGATTTGCATACTTCCATGTATAATGATCAAAAAGTTATGAAGTGTTAAAGCAGCTAATGAGATCCCAAACTGTAATGACAAAACTAAGGCGCAGGCATACCTCAGAGATATTGCAGGTTTGGTTCCAGACCACTGCAAGCGAGTTATAATCTTTTTGCTGTGGAGGGTTTTGCCTTTAATTTATAGAAAAGAACAAAAACCAAAACCAAAAACCTCAACATCTGTGAAGCATAGTAAAGCTAGGTGCAATAAAACGAGGTAGGCCTGCATTGCTCTCGAGCCTTGCTTGAGAGGCCAGAAAGTCTTCCTCAAATGAGGCCCTTGGGCCAACTATGCATATTTTCATACTGCAATAGCAAAGCAATCTCCCAATTTTCAAGTGAAATTTTATAGTATGCTCTTTCTAATGTGATTTTCAAAAGATGGCTACATTATTTTCCCCAGCCAGCATCTCACCTCATAACATTCACAGTAGTTTTTAAGACATCCTGAGCGTTTGCAATTACATCCTTTGCTGTGACGTCGATCTGATTCTCCCTCTTTTCCTTTTCCTATTTTAGGCTTAAAAGCTTCTGGATTTCTGTCAAGGCATGCCTATCAAAACAGAGCACAGACCAAGTGATGTTAAATCACAGGGAATTAAATTTAAATACTGCAAAGGGCAATTAACTTTCCTTGTAAAACAAAGAGTTCCACATAAAACAGGTGAAAACTAAAATTTTCGTCAAATGTAATGAAAAATAATCACCTTTATTGCTTTTTGCCTTTCATTTTCATGTTCCAAATTATTATAACAATTAGTACAATTGCAGTTGTTGCAAAATTCACCATTTGCAAAGCAATCACAATATCTGGAATATAAAAGTTAGTGTAAGTTATATTAAAATATCTGATTTAATAGCATTATATACATTATAAAACATTTTAGAAATGTTCTCAGAGCTACCCAGTTAGAGTTAACATATATTGTCACTACATGATAAAGCTCAAAATTAAAGTCACTGGCTCCTAGAATTTTACTTTAGAAACTTAGTTCCAGTAGTAACAGCTGTCAACACTAGAGCTACACGATTCTGTGTGTCCCCAAGGTAAATTATTTCAAAATCACGAAAAAGGAGAAATATGGGTTATATTCTGTTAGTGAAACCTGCTCACTTGACCTACTGTCACGCTTCTTTGGATTCTAAACTCCCACATGACCAATGCTTTTCATTTAACTGTTTCATGTCAAATCTCTTAGTTCAGTACTACTAAGCAAATTAATCATCCAATAATTTTTAAACTACTCAGAGTATCACCTCATTCAAGAGACAAAATGATAAAGGTCATAAATAAGATCAAATTTATTATTAATGAGGACAAGAGACTATGTCTGTCTCCTGCTGCTGTGTCCCTAACTCCTACTCCTGGGCCTCATCTATGGTAAAGACCCTACAATTATTTTTTTCTGAATTAATGAAACAGTATTTTCACTCAAACATTCACACTTGTATGTTTCTTTAAATTACTTAGATTTATGGAATTGGTCTATAAAGAAATTTTAGTTAACTACATTTATTTCTAAAAGCATTTTTGGGTATATCAAATGAGGAAAGAGTAGCAAAAAGACTTACAATTTCAAACACAGCGATTTTGTACAATTACAGGGCTTTCTGGGCCGACTGGCAGACTCTGATGGGATTATACTACAGACACATAAAAAAAGATACACATTTTAATTAGTTAAAAGTATTCAAAATTAGTAAAGTCCCCGACCTGTAAATTCCTTCTAAGACAAAGCTTTAACAACTGTATAAATCTCTAATAAAAGTTCGCTATGTTGTTTCATTTACATTAAGTTCAAAAGCAAGTTGTAACATGAAAACATAGGCAGAGAGTCAAGATATGAGGTGGGGGGGGGGCACATTATCAGCCCTGGCTGGTGTGGCTCAGTTGGTTGGGCATCAGCCCTGTGCACCAAAAGGTTGCCAGTTTAATTCCTGGTCAGGGCACATGCCCAAGTTGCAGGCTTGATCCCCAGAGGGGGGTGAGGACTCTCACATTGATGTTTCTTCTCTCTCCTTTCCTCTCTCTCCAAGTCAATAAAAAATCCTAAAAAAAAAAGGACATTATCAATAACTTCTACAGAACATTGCACAAAAATACTCTTCCTTCAGAGAACAAAAGTTTAAATCTCCCCAAAACTTTTCAGGCTGAATTATAAAAGGTAGTGAGTAGAAAAGAGTGCATGGGGCTGGAATTTTGGAGGGAAGAGAGAGGTAAGACTAGTTCCATCCAACACTGCAAAGGCAACAAACAACAGATTAAAAAACAGATTAAAACACACACACACACACACACACACACACACACAAAGCAAGGACCCAACATAATTTAAAAACCAATATCCTTTAAAAAATATAGTCAGGGTGGGAAAAGGAGAGAGGAGGGGAGACAGAGAATAAAGCATGTGAAAAAATTAATATATCCAAGAAAAAGAAAGTTGGGACTTCTCTTTTATTTTTTGGATGAGCTACTAATGTATTTAAGACATGAAAATAAATACATGACTCTTAAAATTTAAAAAGTCCACCCACATATCATCAAGAAACCCCTTTCACCTCCCCAACACCATGCCTGGGAAAACTCCGGCGACCTCCAGACTCAGCTGGAAACTCATCCTGAGCAGAAAGCTTGGTTTGTAGGGGAGGAGAAGGAATTCTCCAGATTTCCAAAAATATCATTATTCACACTTGGTGGCAAGACAAATGTGTGGGAATGATGGAGGAGGTGGAGGGCCTCTGGGGGACAGGGGGAGCCCCTGGGTTGGCACTGATACAGTGTTGGCTATGACAAAACTAGAACAGGCAACTCAAGGGATGGCCCTTAAATAATGTATTTTGGAGTTCTTTTGACTATCTCACATAGCTTAAAGGGGAAAAAAATCATATAAATGTATTTTGAAATATATATATTTGATGCTGCATTTAACCTGATCCAACATTTTAACTTACATATTTTCCAAATACTCACCCATTGAATGGAAGCCTTGCCTGGGTCTGGACACCTGATGTACCAGTAAAGTTAGAGCTGCTTGCTATAGACACATATGAAGACTGCTGTAGCTACATATAAAAGAAAGGTAATTTTAGACCATATTTACAAAAATGGACAATACTCGCAGATATAGTTATCCGTGAGAAGCATAAATTCATTTACTAAAACAGAAAAAATAGAATGAAAAATCTCATGCAAGCATACTACCTCAAGGCAGCTTTTCTAAAAATCCAAACTAATATTAGAGGTAAAAACAATGTGAACATTTTAAAGTACAACATGGTACAAATACAATAGGTCCTCAGGTTACATCAGAAATCCGTTTCTACGGCACAACTAACGCGATTTTCACCGTAAGTCGGAACCCACCTACATTAACACCTATGTCACTCACATGGAGCACATATACAGCAGTAATGAAGTGAAATAGTAAAAAAAAATTTAAAAGAAAGATAATTCCTGATCTTTACTTGTGGTAAATAAATAATAAAAAATAAAGCACATATATACATAGGTCGAAATGACGGAACTTTTCTTTAAATAAATACTGTAAATGGGAGATGGCAACATAACCACAAAAATGACATACATTGAGTCCAATGTAACCCAAGGACTGCCTGTATAATAAATATTTTCATAGAGGAGTATCCTATTAGAATTAGAAAATTCTCTAAAAGTACTGTAATCTCTTGTATTGGCTAGAAAAATGCAATGTATCTACTTGTAAATAAAACTTACTATATTGATCATTCATCACATTGCAAGTTATAGAAAAAGAGAAATTACATGCAGAATAATTAAGTTTCTATTTTACACTGATTTCTAAACATAAAAGAGATGTTAATGATATTGAACATCAATGGTATTTTAAAATTAGTAGCCACATACCATACTCCAAAGTACATTTCACTAAAGTACATATAGGCTTCTCTTTCTTCTCTTACAAGCTGAATAAATCAACAATTCAATAGCTTAGAACATGTTACTAATTTGCTTGACTCTTAACTTTTTAAAAGTGTTTTTATTGATTTTTAGAGAGAGAGGAAGGGAGAGGAATATAGAGAGGTTTTGACAAGAGAGAAACACTGACTGTTGCCTCCTACACAGCCCCTTCTGGGGATCAAACCCAAAACTGAGGCATGTGTCCTGACCAGGAATGGAACCAGTGACCACTGAACAACACCGACCGAGCATTGTTTTTACCTCTAATATTAGTTTGGATCTTTGCTTGACTCTGATATGAAAAAGAAAACTTCTGCTTCCTGGAAGCATCACTCCTAATCCAAGGCAGCCAAATGGATAATCTGTGGCTTTGATCTAAAGATTGACCAAATGAGTCTGGACAGATCACTCAAGATATGTCACCTGGAAATCCATCTAACAGTCTATTTTCCAAGAACAAGTCAGTGGTATTATATTCATAGGTGAAGAAGAGCTTTATTAGGATCACAGTCTTTTCTGAATTCATTTGGACTCTGATAGTTTTAACTTCATCTTATTTTCTCTTATATCTATACTAAAGGTCCCAGTGCAAGAAATTCATGCATGGGAGGGGGCTCACAGCCTGGCCTGCACCTTCTCACAATCTAGGACCCCTTGGACATCTCTCTCGCATTCTGGGACCACTGGCTTCTAAGTGCTCGTCTGCCTGCCTGATTACCCCTAACCACTCTGCCTGCCTGCCTAATCGCCCCTAACTGCTTGCTTGCCTGCCTGATTGCCCTAACCGCTCACCTGCCTGCCTGCCTGATTGCCCCTAACAACTCTGCCTCGGCCCCCACCGCCATGGCTTTGTCCAGAAGGACATCCAGAAGGTCATTCGGCTGTCTGGTCTAATTAGCATATTATGCTTTTATTATTATAGATTATTAATATAGATGATCTTGCCCTCTCATCAACCGGCTCTCAGCTCCAAATTGTCTGACTTATATACTTGACTTGTGCTTTATATTTCTCAATGCTAAGAATACAAAAAAATAAATTCAGAAGTTCTCATTAACATTTCAAGATTTTGGAAACAGCCATCTTAATACTGAGTTAGATGGTTTGAGTCATTTTCAGAATGTGACAACGCTATACATCTTAGACTTAATATCCTTTTGGAAATGCACTGACTTCATTTTTGCCTCATACCTGAGTAACATACTGAGCTGGAAGCACTGCGTAACCAACATTCCCTGTCCCTGGAGCCGGTGCCAGCACCGTGCCTGGCGGCAGGTTCGTGAGGTTTGGCTGGATCTGTGGCAGTGGGGTGGCAGGCATGATGAGCCGTTGCTGTGGCTGGCTAGTAGTAACGATTTGTGAAGTTGGATTAATTGGTTTTGGAACAACCTAAAAAAAAGAAAGATCAGATAATTACAAAAATTAATTTTATAATTTTCCAATTCAGTACACTTCTCTTATACTTATATCTTAACTTTCACCCATGTGTAAGGAGGAAGATGGTGGCTGCAAAGAAGATAAAAAGCTGCCTGGCCAGTGTGACCTGATGATTGAGTGTTGATCTATGAACCAGAGGTTGAGGTTTGATTCCTGGTCAGGGGACCTGCAGGCTCAATCCCCGGTGGGGGGCATGCAGGAGGCAGCCAATCAATGATTCTTTCCATCATTGGTTTCTGTCTCTTTCTCCCTCTCTCTCCTTCTTTGAAATCAATAAAATATACATATGTATATATTTTTAAAAGTGGCTGGAGTCAATCAACTGTAGGCTATACCTTGCTATGAAAACTAGGAAGTGTGTGCTGGGGTACAAGCAGCCTCTAAAAATGATCAGACAAGGCAAAGTGAAACTGTCACCCTCGCCAGCAACTGTCCAGCTTTAGGAAATCTGAAATAGATCACTACGCCATGTTGCCCAAGCCTGGTGCCCATCACTACAGTGGCAATGACACTGCACTGGGCACAGCATGTGAAGGTTATGCACACTACTATCACTGCTCCAGGTGATTCTGCTATCATTAGAAGCATGCCAGAACAGAGTGGTGAAAAGTAAATCAGGCAACATTTTTCTTTAATAAAACTGGCCAAAGCTTAATTTTTAAAAAATATCTTAACTTTCAATTTTAAAAGTAAATTGTCTGTTTGTGAGATACTGAGAAAAGAAGTTATATGATACTCACTTGTTTGACAGTCTGTGTAAGTGGAACTGACATCCGCACTGGAGTGGTGCTAACCACAGGCTTTGCTTTTTTAAAAAGGGGGGAAAAAGGTACAATTTACTTCCATAGAATAATATTTAAAACATTTAAGGTATTTAGCTCTCTCAAGATAGCCTCATGAAAGAGCTTAAAGAATTCCAACCTGCTTCTTCCTTGGAGCAATCCTAAACCATCTACCAAGAAACTTTTATCAAAATTCCTTAACCCATCTACCAGGTAGCTATAGTCACTTTATGAGGGAATGTTTCGTATTTAAAATATTCTTCTAAAAATACTTCAATGTGTATGCAGATGATTTGTACATTCACTACCAATTACAGTCAGATGAAAGTTTGCATAAATTTAAAAACCTGCCATTCAGGAGCTTGGGTAACAATGCTGTTCTGTGCTATTTTTAATTGCTATGTTTGTATTTAAACCAAAGAAAATATCATCCTTGTGTAAGTCATTATTTACAAAGTACCTACTAGAAGGCAGTATAGCATGAAGGTTAAGAATATGTGTGCAACCCAGCCGGTTTGGCTCAGTGGATACAGCATCCAGCCTGCTGACTGAAGGGTCCCGGGTTCGATTCCAGTTAAGGGCACAAATGTGCAGGAGGCAGCCAATCAATGATTCTCTCTCATCACTTTCTATCTCTCTCCCTCTCCTTTCCTCTCTGAAATCAATAAAAATATATTTTTTTTAAATTGGTTTTGCCCTAACTGGTTTGGCTCAGTGGATGGGGCGTCGGCCTTGTGGACTCAAGGGTCCCAGGTTCGATTCCAGTCAGGGGCATGTACCTTGGTTATGGGCACATCCCTAGTGGGGAGTGTACAGGAGGCAGCTGATTGATGTTTCTCTCTCATCGATGTTTCTAACTCTCTATCCCTCTCCTTCCTCTCTGTAAAAAAAAATTAGTTTCTCTCTCATCGATGTTTCTAACTCTCTATCCCTCTCCTTCCTCTTTGTAAAAAAAAGAATTAATAAAATATATTTTTTTAAAAATTGGTTTTTTAAAAAAGAGTATGTATGGGCTCATAAGTCATCTGACCCTGGAGATTCAAATCCCAATTCTGCTTCTTTCCAACTACTTAAACTCTCTTTGTCTGCATCTCCATCTGCAATATGGAGATAGTAACTCCTTTAAAAGGTATAAGGATTAAATATGTTAACTCATAAAAATTTATTTAAAAAGTGCCCAACAAATAGTTAATAAATAGTTAATAAATGTTAGATGCCATTATTGTTATTGTTGTTATTACTATAAACATTACTACTATATAAATGGCATTGCAGACAGAATCCCAGGGAAACTAAAGTACAAGACACCTGCTCAAAGAGATTATATTAAGTAGAGCAGATTAAATAGTACCCAAATAAAATAAATCCTGTTAAAAAAGAAAGTGCTGTGGGAATTCAAATGAGACAGAACATACATGTGATTGGCAGAGGATGGGAGTATGGAAAGAATGCATTGAGGACACAGTGTCCTCAGACTGGTCCTGACCAGTGGACAGGTTGCAGAGAGGGCACACAGCCTGGAGGAGGGCATTCCATGCAGGGGCAGAAGCATGAGAAGTGGAGGCTCGATGCCGGGAAGCTGCACAGCATTTCACAAAAATGTTGGTGAACAGACCAGTTTAGTTAGAACCGAGGGTTGAAGTAGGCAAGCACAAGCAAAAGTCAGATTGTAGCCATTTTGAAGACCTTGAACGTTAAGGTAGAAGTCTATATTTAATTCAGTAGGCAATGAGAAGTTTCTAAGAATTCTGAAGTATAACAGAAATACTATCTGGAATAGCAAAAAAAACCCAAATAAACCAAACAAAAAAACACACACACACCTGTATTTGAAAGTGTAAATGCGTAAAACAGAATGGAGTTGCAAGAAACAAGAAAAGTTAAAAAGAATGCAACAAATTAGGGTCTAATCTGGGGTGACAGTGCTGAGAATGGAAAGAAGAGAACAGCTGTAGAGACATGACAGAGGTGAAAGGAGCATGAATTATCGACCATTTGGATGACAGAATTGCAGGTATAAGGGAAGAAAAGTCATTGTTAAGCTTTCAAGTGACTGGGAAAATGACAGCTATTAAAACTAAAAATACAAGGACGAGCTGATTTAAAGGGAAAATGAAACCTGGCATAGAGAAATGCTGTGATAAAATTCAGGACTGGCACTATACCTATTATGTTTGGACCTCAAGAAATACAATTTGTGCTACTATCACCACTTCCATAATCTAAAAAAGGGATTTAGAAAGAATAGCCCTTGGGTTTTTACTTATGCAAATGATCTAGCCTGGTCTGAAAGGAAGGTTGAGATAATGGGATCTAAACTGCTCTGAACTGTAAAAGAAAAAGAAAATACTTCCTTTGATAGAAAGGCTGGGAGGATTGATGGCTGAAGAGGAAAAGTTGAGAGTCCTGGAAGAACATTAGAGAACTCTGACCTAAAAGGGAACAGGCCCCTGCAGCAAGGTGATAAACCGGGGAGAAGGGGGAAGGAGGACAACCTTCAGAAAAGGTACAGTTAGTGATGACTACATATCTCTAAATATACAAAAAGCCACTAGATGGTATGCTTAGCAAGGGTGAATTTTAAAGTAGATATGAATTATCTACAATAGTAAAAGCATAATATGCTAATTAGACCAGATGTCCTTCTAGATGACCTTTGGGATGAAGCTGGGGCTGCAAGGGAAGCCTGGGTCCTGGATGCCTGCTAGAGGCCAGAGGGAAGCTCGGGTCCCAGGTGCCTGCTGGCGGCTGGAGGGAAGCCCCCAGGTCTTGGGTGCCGGAGGAAAGCGGGTGCTGGCAGCCAGAGAAAGGCGGTGCTGGCAGCCAGGAGAAGGCCAAAGAATTTCGTGCATCAGGCCTCTAGTATCTCAATAAAGATGCTATACAAAGGGTGTATGACCATGAATTATAGGCGCAGTGAAATCTGATACCTGATTTGAAAGTTTCCTGTTCTGTTTGATTCTCCCTCGGTTACTTTATCTTTTAGTAAAATTGTAATAACCATTGACTGGTCTCAGCAATACTATAAGGAATTAAAACCCTGAATTCATGCTTGAGACACAGAAGAGTGGGCTCACTATACCACTTGCACACAGAGCAGCAATTCTGAAGCAAATCCAACAACTAAAAGAACACAAGAGCCCTAACTCGTTTTGCTCAGTGGAGAGAGCATTGGCGTGCGGACTGAAGGGTCCCAGGTTCAATTCTGGTCAAGGCACATGCCTGGGTTGCGGACTCGATTCCCAGTAAGGGGCATGCAGGAGGCAGCTGATCAATGATTCCTCTCATCATTGATATTTCTATCTCTCTCTCCCTCTCCTTTCCTCTCTGAAATCAATAAAAATATATTTATGAATGAATGAATGAATGAATGAATGAATGCAAGTGGTCCTAGTGGTCTGTGAAATAATGGGGAAGAGGTGTGTGGCTTGTCCTCAAACTCTGGTGATTCTTATTTGGAGAATAAAGGAAGGATAATTGTCCCTGTGCTTGAGCACACACAGAGCTAGAAACTTTGGGAACTCTAGGTTTCCATTATCTTGGCATCTGCATTCTGCATCGTAACTGAAAGCTGGGGAATGAAGAAAACAGAACACTTCTAGATTACCTAGGGAGGGGGGTCATATTAATGTTCTATACCTAAGTGAGCAGTCCCCATCTCTCCTTCTCTAACTTTAGAGCAGTCTCATTTCACTACTACTGCAGTTTTCATAGAAGCTGACATAATCTTTTTGTTTTTAACAGGAATTTTGAACAATCCTTTTAGAAAAGCCCCTTCTAAGCTTCAGAAACCATACCTGCAAGTTCTTAAGACTTTAATTTCTTAAACTGATTTCCTCCTTCACCAAGAAGGTAGGAGATTATAGTCTAAAAAGGTTAAATAAGCACTCTTGTGGTCTTTCTACAGTGCTGCCTGCCATCTAGCCAGCAATTAACAGTATGCAGCCTTTGAATACTGGTTTTTGTATGGCTTTGGTGGGAATATGTACAAGTTGAGCCCAATTCTCTTTTGCATAAATAAATCACTCATAAGAAATCAAGCCCTTGGAAAGACATATTGAGCTATAAACTGTCTTAATCCTTTCACACCATTCACACAATTTTTAAGTAGTTAAATATGAAGAAAGGTTATGTATTTCAGGTGGCAGAAAAGATTAAACACAAACAGAAAATGGAAGGACTATACTAGTAAACAAAATACCCGCCAGAAAAAATACAACTGAGCAAAATAAAAGCATATTTTAATGACTTTTTATTAGCAATTACAGATTCAAAATAAGAATGAAAGTGACATATGTTTTTACTTATCATTTATACCTTGCCTACTGACCATTTCAACTGATCCAAAATGTATCAAACATCTTCACAATTTAGAAAATAAGATAATTTGGTTCCATCTAAATTTTTCTCACTGGCATAAGTGGTAGGCTTTTAAACTAACAATACAATGGCCAACTGCAAATAATTATGATTATCTGGTAGCGCAGCACACTGCGCACCAACTTCGAGCAGAATGAAATACTATAGTCATACACAACTGTTTCTATTTCACTGCTTCCTAATTCAAACTGTCAGCTGAAATGCCATAATTAATCAGACAGCAAGAAAAGGACTGATGTTTTTTAATAATGTTTAAAGCATTAATTACTATTTTAAAAAACGATTACTAACCTTGCTGAAGAGGCTGAGTATTTGTACTGGGATTCTGACTAACTGGCTGGGTTGAGCTACTGGCTGTTGTGGCAGTAACAAGTCGGACATAATGAAACTTGCTTCCAGGCACTTGGATCTGCTGGACATTTGGAGCAGTTGCCAGAGGAATAATTGTCTTAAACTGTGATGTGCTCACGCCTCCAACAGTGATGGTCTGCACAGTTGATTTCACTGCCTATTAAACAATACAACATGGCTATCGTTAATCTGGTATTTAACTTTCCTACACCTTTAATTTAAGACAATCACTCAAGTTAAAGCATGTTTCTGCAGTTCATCAAACACTGTTCAAAGGACAACCTGTTCAAAGAAAAATGAAAAGAACATCAATGAATACAGGAGTGAAACCACAATTAAGGAATTTTGTCCTCCATCTCTAATAGTTACCTTCCTTGACAATCCAGGTCAGATGACTTGCTATGAAAAAGTTATTACTTAAATTACAAAAACTTATACAATTTTGTTCATGTCAGGTATAATGTATAAAAAAATATTATTTTAAAACTCCAAGAATTAAGCTCCATATCCAACACAGAAAAAAAGGATAAAGATATTTGATTTTGTCAATACCCACCAAATTAACTATGACAAATTTCATTTTCCCATGTTCTAAAGGAAAAAGAAACCCAAAAGAAAAGCCTTCTTTAAGTCTAGTCATTTCTGAAAGGCTTATAACACTTCACAGATACAAATGTACCCACTAACATATGGGTAGGACACCAAGTTTAGTCCAGAATTACACCAACTTTGATTGTCTAGGGAAACTAATTTTGGGTGATTCAGACCTGAGTCAATATAGTCATTTTTAATTTTCTCCTGCAGTCTGACAAAAAGTAATGTGACTTCCTAAAAAACTAAGCGAAACATCAGAGAGGCAAAAGAAAACTAACGTCTTTTAAATTTTTCTGATCAATGTTGTTTAATCAATGTATAACAGACTGTCATACAAAGCAAAGGTCCTGACAAGATTCTCCAACTACTTCTATAGAATTATTTTATAAAGAATTACATCTCTATCTGTTCTTCAAAAATCCCTCATGCTAAAGGGTAATTAACATGATGGAAACCTAAATTCATTATATGAATAATCTATAAAAAAGAATTCTGAAGAATTTGAACATTTCTTTAAAAGCCCAGGAAATTAAAAAAGGAGAAATGTCATTTAGTTTGGAAACTCTACAGGTGACAGTCAAAGGAGATTATTTCAGCATCAAATAATTCACAT